>QVNZ01019695.1:0-51156 GCA_014825645.1 Pseudomyrmex dendroicus
CAACTTGAGTCCGCGAAATAAATAAATACAGTGCGTGTTTTGTTACTACGCTCGCGTGCTGCTTTCGCGTGGCAAAAGCTCGCAGATATACAGAGCTTGCATTTGTTTTTGCAAGCGCGCGATGACAACTTTGCACTGTACCGGCAATGCGTATATTACGTGATTCGAAGCGACGCAAAAATGAGATACGGTGAAAGAAGCTAATTTCTATATTTCTACTTAACATTCCGTTATATACATTTGTTACTCCGCTTTTGTTACCCCGTGCTTTTGAGCGCACCAAATCGCTTTCGTCAAACCACCTTTCGCGGAATTATGTAATCCGACGCGCATGTTGCAGCTTACGCTTCGCTGCGACGTCTATAAGAAGACATTTGAGCACAAGACAACTCCCAAGGTGACGGAATGATCCACGCGCGCAGCAGCTTATTATTAATTCTCCGATGGCGCGTTGTTTCTTCTTTCTTTCTCTCTGCGCATCTCGCTCGTTCTCACGAAGTAAGATGTTTTTGAAAATGCAACTCGGGAAACACGGAGCATTGCCGTTAAGCTCATTCCCACCGTGCTTTCAGGCTGCCACGACACGAGCGCCTCTCCCTCTCATCAGCATTCACCAATCTGGCATTTCCATTTCTCGTCGCCTCCTTATCGCCGATGTCTCGATCTTACCCTCTTAGTATCTTCGCTCTTTACAGCCCGATCGCGGAGAGAAAAGCGGCTGTTTCTCTCTTCTGCAATTTTCCACCGCCGACCTACCGCTCTCTCTCTCTCTCTCTTGACATGCGGCGGCATCGTGCTTCCGACTGTTGGAAATTCTCATATAGCAAAGAAGAAACATCGTGATATTAAAGGCTCATCGTAAATTATAAGGGTTTGAAGCATCTCCTTATTTACTCGCTGGGTTCGCGCCTTTTCTGTCGTCTGCTTACAAACTCGACGAGCTTCCTTACCTTCTGATCTTGTTCTGAGTTCTGAGACAAAACAAGAAACAATTCTGAGACAATTGTCTCTTAAGATTCGTATAAGTTGTGTTGTTGCTCCCGAGAAAGAGAATTAAGAAACGAGCGAAAGAAATTGCCGGCTGATTTTAATACATTGTATCTTTTTATAAAACACAAGACAGCATTCTATTAAGAATCTTGGTTTTACTATCTAACGAAGAAATTGTCTTTCACAATTGAAGTAAGATATAATTGAGTGATATTTTAGAGTCGAAATAATTCGGTAATTCGTATAATGCAATAATTTTCTATAGATCCGTCTCTGTCCGTAGAAAAAATTTGATCAATTTTGTGCCCCACGATTACGCACAAACTTTTTCTATTTGTTAATAGCGAGGGTGTATTTTGTTTGATCACTCGGTGGCGTGCGTGATGTATCGGGAGTCTAAAAATAGTTCGGGCCTGGCTTTCGCAGTCCGCGGAATTAGTGGATTGTACACGGTTGACGTACGAACCTGGCTCGTATAGGGAAACTGACATAATCGAGCCGTGGCGCAGCTGCGAATGAAAAAATCATCGGAAGTTCTGACAGCGGTGTGCCGGAATTTTAGATTGACCTCGAGGGGAAAAAATTTTCGATGTCGTGTTGCAATTACGTATCGATCGTGCGTTGATTACTCGTGCGTTCTACAGTACGTTCATTTTTTTTCAACACTGCGAAATTTAAAACAATATTATATATAAAATATAATATAAATCTCATGAAAAAACCGCAGTGAAATGAACTATCATACGAATTTAGACGTTCGATTGTAAGCAAATTGGAAATATACATACAATATTGGACTGATGAACGAAGAGATCGCGAAAACAAGCCAAGTAGCGAGTTAATACAGTCGGAAAAAAATAGCATACACAACTCGAGCACGAAAGTCGTGCTTCTGTCTAAAGATTCTAGAGAACAATTTCGATTCCATCGAAATAACAACTTTTTGCGAACCGCTTTAAAATGTAATTAGCGCGATTATTTAATTTAAGTCAAGGTTTGTCTATGTGTTTTAAGCTTATAATTTTTTGAAATAATTAGCAAAATGTTGCTATCGGAAGAAAAATGTGCCGATTATTTGAGAAACAAGAGATTTATAAGTTGAGTGTCTCGTTAAAATTCGCTCTCACTTTTTCGCCACTTTTTGCAGGAGTAAGAGGTAACTTTTGTCGAGCGTGTAATTAAATTTCCGGATTCGCTCCGTTGGTTGGCCATCGGTTGTGTTTGCGGCCTTTATAATAGAGTTCCCGGCGTGCACGTGAGAGAAGAGAGAGAAAGAGAAAAAGAGAGAGAGAGAGAGAGAGAGAGAGAGAGAGAGAGAGAGAAAGTTATACGCTCGGCACACAACAAATAAATAACGACATGGCGTAAACCTAAACACGCGAGGGGAAGCTAACAAAGGCTATAATTGTTAATGCCGCAAATAGTGGTCGTTTGTCCAGACGGCCGATGGCTATTTAGGCGGCAAACAATCTGTTTGTACGTTGCATTTTATGGCACATATGTACGTATAGATTTTCGGGTGGCAATCGCCCGTGGTAATTGTTCGCGCGGACTCGCAGCTTTCTATACTACGCAATTTGTTCGCTATTGCCATTGGCCGTGTTCCTCACAGATTAGAACATGGAAACACGTATATCTTGCAGAAATATATTTTATCAGCAGAAAGTGGCGAGACAAATGAATTTATATAAAAGAAGCAGTTTATCTCTCTCATCTTATTATTAAACTGAACTTCTCAATTAAACAGTATAAGGGAACGACCAATACGAGATAAAACCAGATGTTCGGGTTAAAAAACTTTTTTATTCAAAAGTATATTAAAAACGTTTCGATCCTAGTTTAGATCATTGATCATGGACTGATATCTGTCAGTTGTTGCCTGGGTGTCGCGCGGTGCTTGATATCAAGTTTGTGACCAATCTAATTAAGCTCAGATATCTGGACATGAGCAGCTGACAATGACTAAGTTCTTCCTGCCTTTTCTTTAATTCAAACACTGAAGAAGATCCAAACCAAGATCAAAACGTTTGTAATTTACTTTTGAATAAAGAAGTTTTTTAACCCGAACATCTGGTTTTATCTCTTATTATTGGCCGTTCCCTTATACTGTCATATTTCACGAGAAACAACATGCAATTAAATTCTCAATTAAATTTATATTAGCAGAACATATATATTCCATTTTGAAGATGCAGTCCATTTGATTTCTGTGATCAGTGAGAAAATACTTTTCTCTTGTACTTGTTTTATCTGTACACGACATTCGATATTCAAAGCCATGGGAACAGTGGATGCCGCGGGTCATGCAAGCTCCAGCAATTTCGAGGTATTAGTGTCAAACGGCCGAACAAAAAGTAGTTTAACAGCACTTCTTCTCTAACGAGGGCATCTCGCCGGAATATCTCCAGACTTCTTTAAGACATCTCGAGAAATGCACTCTCTCGCGCGCAGAAGAGAACCGACGGAGAAGTAGCTCCATACACTTGAAAAAGCTTGGTAACTCGTCGGTTGTATAGCTTCGGTTTGCGCGCTTGCAAATCGAACTTCGAAATATTCGCGAGGCAGATATTAAATGAGTAGTGTATCGAGCGAATTGAAAACGTGCCCGTGGAAAATGCGCGCGGAGAATAAATCGAAGAGTCGCCGAGCTTATTTCGCGCATTCGACGTTTCCCGTCGCGAATATTTCAGCGCGCTTAATGTTTGCGCGCACGAACGCGCGCGCACGTGGACCGAGAATATTTCACACACCGTTCACGGAAGAATTACATCAGATGGAAACTTCTACTCTCGATTCTAACGAACGTTTGACGAACATACGAAAACGGGATAAGGCGGCATAGCTAGGTCTGCTTACGACGCCTCGAAATTAAAATACTTGCGAGACTCGCGAGACATGGAATGCACCACGCATTTCACGGGATGAGTTATTTCTCTTCGCGCACGTGGGATACAAGATGCGCCTATAAGTGCATTTGCATATATCTTCCAACGACGGGAATATGCATTATTCAATTTTCTGCGTCCTGATTTACTTTATAATCAACACGCGTCAAGATATTTTGGCGAGCGCACACATACGTTTATAACATTTTATATTTTTAATTATTTGTTATTTGAATAATGCCAATCGTATTAATTTCAGGTTACGTTCTTGTGAAAAAACCTTAATTTGTAAATTTGCGACAAGTTAGTTCGTTACGTCACTTTTTTTTTATTCGACGTATTTTTACTGCAAACGCACGAGAATTTACACGAGTCTGTGACTTCGTGTATTTTCGAAACTCTTCATGAAATTTCTCACAAACTATGTAGCGTGGAAGATTACCCGAATGGGAAAACTTTACGGTGTTCGAACGATCTCACGCAGAATGCAATAATAGAAGCAGCGTGCCTTCGCGGTTGTCGTAACTACACCTTGCGAAATTCAAGAAATAAGCCTCCGTTATCAAAGAGTTAACTAAATTACATCTTATAGATTATGTCGGCGCGTGCGCGCACACAGCGAAAATGAATTGCTCCACTTTCTTACCTTCTCAATCATTAATGAGCTTTGTGTGAGAGGAGCACAAACAACGAGGAGCTTTAAGCGACTATAACGCTGCAAGACTTTTGTCTTGCTCGCTTTTCATTTATTTCATTTACGGGTCTTACTGCGGATTTTTTGCGCGAAAACGTGCGTCGCTGATGAGCATGCAAACGACTTGAGGATATTTTGGAAAATCATTTCTTCTTCGCGTTTCTTTCACCTATTTCGAGTCTTTATTTCTGCTTTTTATTTACTACTGAAATTAATTAGTAAACAATCGGAGCATAGCAATTTTACTTTTATTGATCTTGTGTTTATCAACAAAGTTAAGTGTAATTTTATTAAATCTAATATGCAATTTTGACCATATTTTTATTGAGTAAAATCCTGCAGTGAAAATACGACAATATTATAATGACAAGAAGGTCGCACTTAAAGATAAGGCTTACAGAGATTGAGATTGTATGTACATTTTCCCTCACGCAGTAGATTTCGGTGTAAAATAATGGAGATCCTTTATCGGATACTTAAGCGCTCGTTAAGGAAACACGATGACAACTCTTCGTTAAAGCTGTGACAGAAGAGAGAGAAAGATAGACAGATAGATAGAAGCTTTATTTTTAAAGGCGCTCTGGGATGTTCCCCTCAAGCGCAGTAAAGAACATATAAGTATAAAAGTAATTAACAATCATCAAATAAAGATAACAACTATAAGTAAAGTATATGTGAAAATAAGTATACAAAAATATTGAAACAATAAAAATAATAATAATAATAATAATAATAATAATAATAATAAGAGAGAGAGAGAGAGAGAGAGAGAGAGAGGAATAGCTGATGTGTGAATGAAGAGAGACGCCATCATGCGAGATTTTTTTGCTCGGATGCAAGGCTTTATTGAGCGGATCAAAGTATGATCTGTTTTGTTAATTACGAATAGATTGAACGTTATCTCGATAAACAAAGAATTGAAATTGTTCTAGAAAACTTAATAATTTCAGTTTTCGAACTTTCATGTTTTTATTTTGTCAATTTTGCATTTTTTGCCCATTTATTCTAATTGTCTTAAAAGATTTTTTGTTTTTTTATTTTTTTTCATAAATTTTGTATTACTTTTGTACGTTTTTACCTTATAACAAATGTAGTACGAGTGCCGCATTGCAGCTACACAGACCACCCGTGGTTATTGCAATAAAAATAGAAAAAAAACAGAGATTGGAAAAAATCGCTCGTGTGATGCATGTGACACTTCTCGCTTCCCGGTAGCTCTATAAAAATAGAACATCCGCTTATCGCGTTATTGACTCCTGTCTTACAATACGATGAAAAATCCATAGATTACGAGCTTCTTGAGTAGTCTCGTAAAAAAACATTGTTACAACATTGACTTGATGACGTTTAATAAAACAAGTCCGAGGAAAGAGATGACAGGAAAAACATCACGTCGTATCATTTCGGCGACAACGCTCAAGTGTTGTATAATCGAGAGATTTCGAAGTGGCAATTGTAGTCGGCGAAAGAAAATACGATCGCGCAATTGATAAAAATCAGCCGACATCCTGCCGCGCGTTATCCGACTGTGACCGCACGTATCTAAGAGAAAATAATTAAAAAACGAGTTTTTGAGTTAGCAAAAGAGAGAGAGAGAGAGAGAGAAAGAGAAAGAGAGACAGAGACAGAGACATACAGACAGACAGACAGACAAACAGACAGACAAATCAATGTATCGATCGAACGTGACGATGAACCGATTGAGCATGCCACGGAAGAGAGACATATAATCTAGGTAACTTTACTCATCAAGAAGAGAAATTTTCTGTAGTAATGAGAGCTTGTATCAATATTTCCGATTAACGCGCTTACGTTCTCGTAATGAAAACGCGCGGAAATTGAGAAACATGTTCAATAATCGGCGAAATTCCAGTGTACTTTTTTTCATTACTTTTTCGAGAATATATTTCGATATTGAGCGTGTGATTTTTATTTTCAATCTAAAGGAGATAAAGTATAAATTCGCGTTGATGGAAAAGAAAATCTCGCGCAAATATACTTTTAACTGTTATCTTGTTCTTTTTATATTACTTTTTGCAAGAGTCCGGAAGACTCTCACTGCCGTCGTTGCCGGTCGATGCGGATACGAAACGATGCCGGAAACCGGTCGTGCACATGCCATTTCGAGTCGGGCGACATCCCCTAGGCAATACAGCTGCTTCGCGTGTCGCAACCTCGAGGACACTTCGCGTTCTCGAACAACGGGCAAACTTTCCGACCTCCGGACATGCTCCTTCCTCCCTGCGTCTTTCGTTCTATATTTCGTGACGTTTACTTGTTCGAGGCAAAGCGCGCGAAATCCGGTCGCGTGCTGGCTTTTCAGAGAATTGAGACCTAGTTCTTGAAGTGAAATTCTCTCGCCGCGCCCTTTGACGGAGTTGACATGTGCGGAATTGCGCGACTGACGACAAGAAGGAAGGAAGGAAGGAAGGAAGGAAGGAAGGAAGGAAGGAAGGATGCCGAAAGGGCGGGTTTCACACGAGAATAGTGAGGGAAAGATAGAGGGGAAAGGCACACCGCGCGTCGAAGCGAAATGTAATTAAACATGTAGCGCGAAGCTTAATCCGATCGACGGAACTTGAGTGTGCTCGACGCTAACGCGCGCATCGCTTTTCTGTAAGATGTTTGTTGCGTGAACATAACGAGAAAGATCCAATAGCACCGTTATGATATTATTAAATGTTGCTGCTGTATAATACCGTTGTGTCGTTAAACAATGTTTTGCAATCGTAGCAACCGACTTTTGCGGATTTACATATAATTTCCACTTAGCAAGTTTGAGTTTTAAGTTTTCTTATAAATCTAATTAATCATAACTATTGTCTATTACCAATATGTTTCTCTTGTCTATCACCAATGATAAATATTAAATATTTCTCTGTACAAATCGATTCTATAGTGATCTGTAATGTTCCTCTTATTAAAAAATATATTTTATTAGAATAATTGTGCTCTTTTGCGAAAGTAATAAAACCTTTACCGAATATTTATTGGATTTTATGGGTATACCTAATAAGTCGCCGTTGGAAAATTCTCATTTATGCACGAGATCACGTAAACTTGCCTCGAATTACGACGGAGGAAGCAGTGCGCGGAGGCGTTAATATACGCTCGATTTTATAGTGAGACGATCAAAGAGCCATTAAGAGAAGCGGCGGAAGAAAGCGCCGCCGACGAAAGAGCCGGAAGAAATGGGGCATGTCGAGGAACGGAACGTAATTAAACATGCAGCTCGATCCTTAATTCGATCGGTGCAACCTCGTAGAGACGTGCTCGGGTGTAATTTCGACAGATTATATTCGAATGATGTAACAAAAACCTATTTTACTTCGTTTGTAGTTTACCAAATGTAAACAATCTCGTTTAATGAATTGTGATTTTAAACGAGTAAAATTATATCTTTCATAAAACAAAAACGATATAATTATGATAAATGTATGTAAGAGCTAAAATATATTTTTGCATCGTATATTACCACTATCGTAGCGTTTTGCCACGACTGATGAATTCTTCAAAGTACATTGCCGATATGAACGATTGTTCGGATTAAGAGTCGAATTTTCGTGGCATTAGGATTAGAAGATGCGTTTGTCATTTATCAAAAGACGCTTTTTGCAAAGTGGTATGGGAAAAGTTTTGTCGCGGTTTGTGCGCGGCCTCCTTTTCATTTCTTACGACTCGAATACGGACAGAAAAATGAATTACGAGTCCAAAGCGGAGAAACTTTTCTTTTTCTCCCGCAGGTATCTATCTCTCTCTCTTTCATAAATAAAGCTATCTCTCTTTCTCTTTCTCGACGTTCTCAACGATTGTTCGTCCGTTGTCTCAAAGTTTTTGCGCCTGTCGCTTTAAAAGCGTCGAATAAAGAAGGAAAACTCCGGAATTATATGATAATCCCGCCGATTGTCAAAAGGAACATGAATGAGAGAACGCGGAAAAGTAGATTCAGAAAGAGGTACAACTTCGCAGGTGTGCCAAAAGCGAACTGTTTAATTATTTCTTTTCTGAATTTTATTTATGTTTAATTCTCTCTTACACTCAATTACTTACTCGATTCTTTCGAAAAGTTACTTGCACTTTACATGCACGGGATCTCTTCCAGAGTTAGTTGAAAAAGCTATAGTACAGAGTTAAATCGAAATGGCCGATACTGGAAATCGCTATGCATGCAATATTTGCCGTGTAAAATAGAGCGTTATTATTTCGGGAGTAAACTCGTGCTAATTGCATTTGCACAAACATGAGGCATAATCATAAGCGTTTTTTTTCTTATGTATTCTGGCAGTTGTAACTGCGATAAGCGAATTTTCGCATATGAAAGCGCAGAAAATAGTTTTCCGGCTACGCAAACACAACTTTTTCGACCACGTTCGTTTATTTCCTCGGAGTTAAATTACGTCGTCGGCGATAAACGATGCGAGCATGTAACAAGAAGAAAGAAATAATCAAATTTGGCAATTAGTCGTGCACAAAAGTCAAAATGAAACTGAGCACGTTTATTAATTTCGTGTTAATGAATTATGTTGACAATGTTGACACACACACACAATGTCGACGTTTATCACAACAACTCTACCCTGCGCAAGAGAAAATTTACAAGTCGTGGAAACTCAGTGATGCAGATTAAATTCTTTTGTCTATCTTTCCGCCATCACGGTGGTTACTTGTGCTTTACAGTCGAGAAAACAGGTTCTATATAACACCTGGGTATAATGTCGGATTAATTTAAGAGATGTATCTCTCGGCCTTCTCTCGTGCTTCAACGATTAAGCCGTCTCTGTGTACGGGTGCTTTTAAATGGTGCTGTGAAATCTGTTATTTTTTATCGCGACACATCTTCACGTTGAACGAAATTATACAAGCTGCGCGCACGAACATAGTTACGCGATTTTACGAGCGTTTGGGACATCCAGCGTAATCACGGTTTCGTTAAAGCAGCGAAAACAATTTCTACCGAGAAACTTAAAGTTTCAGTTCGTTAAGTGCGCAACAACTGCAAGAGAGAGAGAGAGAGAGAGAGAGAGAGAAAGCGCGCGCAATACCCGAGAAACTCAGGGACGGGCTAATCGTCAACGATTTTGTAATTAGTTACGTTAATCGATATACCGTGTTGCACAATCTCCAATAATGCGTTTGCTGTACCGATTACTAAGTCGATACAACGGCGCAGGTTTCCGTAAGGCATCATTAAACAAACAAATTACACTACAGAATTAATTAAATCTACTATGGTTTGCTAATGTGCTGTAATTTTGGACTATAATTGCAAATGTTAATATACGGTTAACGGATAATATGCACATTTTATGTTGAACGTTTAAAATTTACTTTCATTATTTTACGTTTTTTAAATAAATTTTTCCACACATTTTAAATAAATACACACACTCGATTCACGATATGCAGTAATAAGTCTACTGTGCTTCGTTAAGCTATTTTTTTCTGTCGTTTTCGTATAAATAGCTTATATTTTACTGTATCCAATGAACAACAAAAAACTATGTGAGAAACATTATAGCGTAAACTTTATTGCGTGCTCGGACGATCGTCGGCGAGAGAAGCTTGAACTTGCATATATAAACTTTGCAGTTACCCGTACGAGAACGGTGTTCGTCGTCACGCTGCAGAGAAATAGAAGTTGGTCTCACAGTCGGCTTCTTTGTGCCGCTCCGGTATAATTAATAAATGGAAATTTTCTCTCGCAAACCAATACATATCGCTTAAATAAGCTACGAGATTTGAAACGACGGAGAAAGAGAGAGAAAGAGAAAGATTGGTGTATTGCAATCGCGTCGCAAAGAAATCCCGCCGTGGGTTCGACAAATGTTGACTGCGTAAAAAAAAAAGAAAGAAAACTTGAGGAATAGTTGATGAAAGACGCGCTGAGCAAAGAAGAAAGGCAAGCACCGAGTTTCGTTCTCGTTCGTTGAAATATTTCACAAGGGAGTTTTGCCTGTCGATGTTAACCGCGACGATATCGACGCCGGAAAATTTCGTATATAATGACCTGGCGAGTTTGATGTTTCTTCACCGGTTATACACTATACACTTTGCTTAAAACTGCTTCATTCGCTTAATGGCAGATGAATAATGAGCTATTGTTTTGAACTCGGAGTGTCTCGCTTTTTTTCATCTCGGAAAAATTTTTCCACAAATGGAAATTGTCAATCGATTTCTCGCGCGCTCTCTGCTTAACATGATATATTTTACTTTGTGCCGGTTGATTCGTTATCAATTTCGTTATTTCTTTTCAAACTCAATCGTGTTCATAATCAGCCGAATGTTCTCCTTAAAGATAGACCGTGTCGCGTGCCTCGAGTGACTCAGAAAAATGACGGGTTCGTCGGGGTTTCTTGAAAAATTCTTTCGCTCGATTCACCCGACGACAGTTCGTTGCCTTTGGCTAAAACGACTTATGTATCAAGATTGTCCGATGATCATTTCGACAGTTTTGCATGTATTTTCATACGCCGTCCGTGCGCGACTATAAATATATTAACAGTCGAATCAGAAATATTCATTGACTTTATTTTTCAGCTTCTCAGAGAGAAATTTCTGCAATTTCTTTTCGCGGAAAACACGTGTGTGTGTATTAGATTAGTTTATATATTTTCCATGCATATGTTAATGGTTATTAATAATTATTTTTTCATGGATTTCTTTAAGTGTGCGATTTTCAACGAGAGGACGAATGTCGAAGGAAGTATATAAAATAGAAATAAATAGTAATTTGAAAATGACGGAGAGATGTTGTTTAAGTTTGGGATTTTCGTTGATGGAAATATTTTTTCCCTTCAAGCAGCAATATAAAAAAAGGTACTTTTTACCATATTAATCTTCTATAATTATATCTTTTAAAAAAACAGCATTGCACAGCATAGAAATAAAAGATGTTTTAAAAATTCGAAGAATGGCATTAAAGTCAATATTAATGTATAGCTCACTAGCTGTTAAAACACAAAAACTATTTTGCGGACGAGACGGGAAACCGGCCGTTTTATCTTCTTCGCGCGCTCTCTTTATTATCTCCGAATCGCGCGCGCGACCTTATTTTTCCCTCGCGGACCGTATTTCAATCTGCGAAAGTACGTTTTCAAGCCGGGTCTTACGTAATGACGGTCTTTGTGCTGGGTATTCAACGCCAGGTGGCGAGTGGCGAGGCGGAAATAAAGTTGCTCCGTGTGTCGCGCAACTCACGCCGCGCGTACGCACGCACGCGCGCACGCACGCACATCATCAAAATGTGTCTTGAGTTTGTGTAATTCCGAAATTTCTCGCGTTTCCGCTACGGTAAGAGAAAGGAGACACACGCAGATCGTAGTCGTAGCTTGTAATTGCAATCCCGTAATATCGCGACGGATGCTCGTGATTAACCCTCAGGAGTGTCGCGTTTCGCCTGACATGCAGCTTGAATACGATCGATAACAATCAGCTTTATGTTTCGACTTCTGTTATGCGCCAATTCTGAGTTATTCGCTGTACATGCGATCTCATCGTATTCGAGATCAGAGCAACTTCGTTATAATCATTATTTCGATTTTTTTATAAAAACGGAGATTTCTAATTAAACAAAGTTCTTATAAATATTGCATTCAAGCTTTATGATAAAACATTGAAAAAAGTCACGCGGATAAACTAAAGCTGAAACTTTTTATTTCCATTATCTATTTCATTATCTGTTTATTGCTTTGATTTTTAATTTATGACTTCAATATATTGCATTCAAGCTTTATGATAAAACATTGAAAAAAGTCACGCGGATAAACTAAAGCTGAAACTTTTTATTTTCATTATCTATTTCATTATCTATTTCATTATCTGTTTATTGTTTTGATTTTTAATTTACGACTTTAATAAAATTTGTTTTTTCAACTTTACTCATCTCTTAAAAAACCACGCGGTTATTTTTGCGAACATAAAGAAGCGTACCTAGTCAATCCGACCGCTATCATGCCGATATTCACGTTCCTGCGGGATTCGTCGAATTCCCGGTTTCATAATAACTGCGACGAGATTGAGATTCGTTTGGGCGGGACTGTAACGAACGTGTGTTACAATCGAACCTTCGGGATCGTCGTCGCGGACGTTGTAATTCCCGTAACGAGAACTCATATAAGTCGCGGCGTATATGCTTGTGTGCACTAGCGAAATTATAGCTCGCAATGGTAAGCGCGCAATTTATCGGTGACATTGTTAACCATCGAAGTTATAGGGTACGGTTATAATTCCGCCAGTTAGTGGTCGGCCGAGTGTAGGAAATACAGTTCGCGAAAACGATAATAAACGCGCCCTCTCTCTCTCTTTCTTTCACATGGACGCGAGAAAACTTTGATAATCTCGGATAATATTGCCCGGTAATCCAGACGACGAATTATCGATGCGCGGGCGTTTGCGCGCGCGATTATCATTAGAAATTATTAAACATACAACATAACCGCATCCAGCCAATTGATCGGCCGCCTGATGATCGTTCGTGCGGTTGTCGCGCGATCAATTACAGCAGAATGTATCTTGCGCATTTGCAACGAATAAATATTCTCTTGTCCGCAAATATCCAAGTAACAATGTCTAAATGACAAATAATTAAACATATATATTAATTATTAGTCCGGTTTTCACATGTAGTGTCTGACACAAGATTTTGTGTTTTTGTGCGTGTGTGTAAAGAACAATTAAAGAACAAATTGTATTTTTTACGCTTGTAAAATTCCATTTGAATATTATCTATTATTAACATACAAAGATGTTTTTCGGGTTTGAACCGCGTTAGTGTCATTTTTATACCGACGTTTCGTGAACATTTCAGCTCACTTCCTATTATTATTTACAGCGTTTATTAGATTGATCACGTGTTCCTACTTCTCAATAATTTATTTTAAAAGTGACATACTTTTTATCGCTATCTTTAGGAATAAGTTCTATTTTTATGTTTTTTAAACGCTTTACGCTGTACACATGGTTTGTTTACGATAGATATAGGAAATTTTATTATATAACAGTATTATCTTATATAACAGTATTATCTTATAACAGTATTATCTGATATATTAATCTCACAATTAAAGATAATCTAATTGTTATTTTGATTGGATAAGCGAAATTTTACAGTAGTTACGTAATACATGCCTTTGTGTTTTAACATGCACGCAGATTCAAGACAACAATCTGACCAAGATGTATCGATCGAATCGAGATTACTTGGCGAAAACTTGTGCATTGGCGGCGCGGGGGCAAACTTGAGATTAAGAGAGCTTCGTTCGTCAAAACTTGGAAACTCGTTGCGGCGCACAAAAGCCGAGCAAAGTCGCGCGTGTGCATTTCGAAGCAGCTGGAAATTTATTGCTAAGATAAGCGCGTGCACGCGCGAGAGAGAGAGAAAACTCGCAATATTATTTCGCATTCGCGCTGCAATCTGCTTCAACTCTCAGAAATTCGAAAAAATGAATTTTTCACGCTGGATATGGCAAAAAACAAATAAGTTGTTTTTTTTTTTTTATTACGCAACTTAATTTGACGCAAAATTTCGTCAATCTTAATTTCGTGACATATATTTTGAGACGCTGTGTGCTTCGAATAATTAGAAATCACATTACCAAACCATCGAGCCAATTGCGATTATCAACAATTAATTAATCGAAAGAAGTGAAATTTAACGCGACCGTCAAAACTGCACATTCAAAACTGCATTATTTCAGAAAACCTTATCATCGTGGTTAGAAAAATGCGAGCGCATACAAAACTGTGTGTGCGATAAACGCGTGTAAAATCGTTTTGATCGTTGTTTATGCGTGAATTAACGGATCCTAGTGATTGCGCAACGTAAACGTGATGACTACTCAAATTACGGGATCATTGTGAGCGTATCGCATGTTAAAGCATTATCCACGCCGCGCCGGCATTATATAGCCACAATTCGTATCTTGATGAAGTGACAAGTTTTTCGAGTATATTGCTTGAATGTTTCATTCGCGTATGCGCGAATTAATCCCTCTCGCAGTATATCATTAACGTTAACTGGATCGTGACATGCGCGCAACTGCGATTAACTTGGCAAGGTTCGCAATTTGCATGATATATTAATTAATTAATAAATATGTGAAATTTGATAAAATATATGAACTATTGTCTATTTTCTCCAAATAGCTGCCTTTTGCTTGGCGGATTTTCGAGTATTTTAATTTATTAATTACAGCCTAAAATTTGCAAAAATTAAATTATGCGCGTGTGTAAATTTTAATTTAAAATAATAATTTCTGTATCTTTATTCATAAAATTTACACATAGATTTTCCGAAATATTTTGCACGAGCGATAGGTACTGACGAAAAATTGTTTTTTGTCTTCACTCGCGTTCATGTGAAGTGCTACAGCGATAATTGAGATGCCGTACACGTAAAGTGCACGTAGAAAGTGCGGACAAGATGCAAAGAGACACTCGCGAGAGTGAGGGCAAAATGCCAGGACCGATATCGATCTTTCGTGAAGAGCGATCGCGCGCAAATGTGGGAGCGCGCGAGAAGCTAGGCAGCAACGAGACGAATAGATTAGTGCCGAATTCCAGGTCGCTGCAATTTGTCAAGCGACAGCAAGTTTTATCGCGTGTGTACATGCGCGCACACTGACGTCGTCGAAATATGTGAGCGCGCGCAAGAGCGTTCAGTTTCGTTTCCAGAAGGAGGAGAGAGAGAGAGAGAGAGAGAGAAAGTGAGTGCGACTCTCTTCCTCTCAACGGAGACTGGCAGAGAACTGCTCGAGTGTATCCTCGCGTTATATACCGCGGCTGTTATTGAATTCGGAATTTATGACTTTAATAGAGACTAAGTTTGCGCGATCATAATTCAAAAGGCGTTGCGTGTCCGGCGGGCGTAACTGGCAGGTATCTCAACTTCCTTGTCCGTGTATCCTGCCTGCTCCTTATCGACCCCCGGCCGATCTCTTAAAGCGAGCGTTCCTTGTCGTGTCAGAACCAACGTCTTCTTTTCTTTTTCTCTTCGTAGACGCAGCGCGCTTTTCCTTTTTCTCTCTTTTCCGTCGCATCGCTTCCTGCGACAGGAGGATATCCTGCCGGGAAAACTCCGGATGATTTAAGACGTCGGAGTCGCACGTAGGCGGAAAAAATATGTCCGAATGCCTGCCACGGAACTTTTCTGTCGGTCGGCGGGCACTGGATGCGGAAATCGTTGCGAAGAAAATAGGGAGAGTGGATCGTTCCTGCTCTTGTCGCTTTTGCATTTTTTCTTGTCATATGTTACATATATTAAGACAGCACGATAAAGATCTGTAACCGCGTACAGAGCAGATAATATTGTACATGCGAAACAAATAATCGAGTGTCAATTTTTATCACACAAATGTATGTAGCTTTTGAATAGAAAGCATTTGTTTTACTTTAGTAGTTCCTATAACACGGAGTTTCTATGAGCAATTGAATTACAACATTCTCTTCCTGCAGAAACAATTAACACGAATGAGCGTTTTCGAAGCGAAGTGGTATCTCTCGTATACGTAAGCGTTTAAGAAGCGGTTTTAGAGTTTCGGGTGTAATTCGACGCGCGAGCGAGTAAAGCGATACAACTGCGAAGAGAAGAGAGGTTGCGGCGCTTAACAACAGCTCGACGAAACTCGATTATCGTCCGGGGTGTAATTCCGCGGTTACGTTCATTACTCGTGCCATTGTCGCCGTCGGGTTGCACGCGGCAGTTTTGACGCGATCACTTAGTCATGGCGAATGGATCCACCTCTTGTTTCGCTCTCGGCCAACCCCTATCGCGCGCACACTGTATAACGCGTACGATATGCTATTCGTGCAATTCCGCGCCATCTTTTTGATGAAAGCAAAAATTATATTCGATTGATCTTTTATCGAGCGATCATTCTTTAGATAATACATATTTTATATATTTCAACATGTAATTTTGTACTTTTTTGCCTTTTATATGTCCCGTATATTTGTTTTTTTTTCTTTTTTTATTCAATTTCAAATTTTGCATCAGATAAATTTTCTTAGAGCAAAGATTATTTTTTTATCAACAAAAATAAGAACGAGAGTACAAAACATGAAAAATTAAAATGCTTTTTTGCTCTGCAATTTTTATTCAATATATATGTAAGGCACAAGGATATAATCTTCTTCTTTTAAATATTTTTTTTATTAAAAAAAAATCTTTCTTAACATGGAATCGTGATGTTTTACGATATTACGTCTATTATTTAAGCGTTGAATGAGTTAGGAATTTGTGATGAAACAAAGTTCCGTAATTAACACATTACGAGCGCGTCATTACTTTAATCTAGCGAATAATAAAATTATCATTAAATGTAATATTAACTGTACAGAATTTTTTACAATCAGCCATGGGTTTACGTACGGAAAACTTTCGTACACTTCGCGGAGATTGCGAAAGTATCATTTGAAATGATGTGAGTGCGACTTTAGAAATCTTGCATCAACTTGTGTAGCAAATATATTCGCAATACTGGATTTATATGCTATTCTCAAAGCAAGCGAATTGTATGTACGCGGATACGAAAACAAAATATACAAAGCGAAAGCAGATCGAACAGAATTATGGAAATATTGTGTGTGTGTATATTTCACTGCATTATGCAGAGCGAAAATTGCATCGTGATTTTGCAAAGCAAGTATTTCAGAATTCCACTCGATAAAACTCATGCAATCTTCGTCTTCCGATTGCGCGCGTCTCATCGTCTTCATTCGCTGTCTGGATTGTTCGCACACTTCTCTTTCGTACACGGACGTCTTTGACTCTCCCGCTAATGGTAATAGTTAATGAATCCGGCGATTTTCATTAGCTGTCGTCAGCACACGCCGCCGGAGGAGGTCGGGTAACAAATGCCCCTAAATGTTTTCCGTCTTTATTCTACGCTTCGCCGGCGGAAGGATGCCGGGTCTTCCCCCATTGTAACGGTCCTGGCTAATTGCATTCATTGTTCTTACGAGATATCGCAACAGAGGGCTGATTGATAGAGTCTCTTTATCTCCCGTTTATTTCGTGTCACCCCTCGCTTTTTGCCGAGCCATCTATTCGTTTGTTCGCGTTTTATTTGTCACGATTCGGCTCAGTTGTGTTCCTCGCCGTTGCCGCCTTCTTTTTATATTTACATCTCTGCTGCAGTGTGCGCGCGCGCTTTTTACTCAATCATCTTTTATCTGTCTACCTGGCCGTTTTCGTTTTTTGCCACGTCAATTTTTTTTCTCGCCTTGTGTAGTTTTCGTATCATTTCCTTTGCAATTATCGACGTCGCGTGCAAGTTTTTACTCTCGTCACGTCTCTGTGATTTCTGTAGTTTCTTTTTTCCTGTTCTTTCGAACTATATACTGTATTTACTGTATTTTCGAGCTCGTTGTCACGTCGTTATCGACCAGCAGCGCGAATTACGAGCGACAAACAGAGAGATACAAGGATTCGGGAGAGAGCGTAATTACGATGTTGATGATGATAATCCGTTTTTGCCGCAATTATTAACAGTTAATTTCTAATTACGTGCCCCCAAAGTTAACTGTCCTTCCAACTTTATCTCGCTCCGCGCGTACAATGTGTTCTTTCACTGACATTTTGAAATTTTATCCGCAGAAATCAACCAGGTAAAGACGTTAATTATTTTATTTAGATGTAAGAAATTCCTGTTCTTTCTCTCTCTCTCTCTCTCTCTCAGTGTATTTTTCATCTGAAAAGTTTTTACAGACTATTATTTTTCAGCACTCTTATTTCTTAAGCTTTGCCTAGACGCTATATCTCTAATATAGAATAATTTTCTGTTAATAATTTACTTATATTTTACCGTCGATTCCGCAAGAAACGGCGGATCTATTTGTAAGAAATCAACATCATATATTCCGTTCGTCGTAATACATAGACGGTTCCACAATGAACGATAACTTCGACTGCGTCGTATTTTTCTATCTACTTTATTTTCCGCTTTTGCTTGGCTTTTTGCCATTATAATCATATTTTGCCATTCTCTTCGAAATTCCTTCTCACTCCGCTCCATTTCCGCATATGTTCCTCCCTTGCATACCGCGTGCGATCTCGATCAACACGGTAAACGGATTATGCGGAAAGTGGATGGAAAAAGCGGTGGGTGGAAAGTCGAGAGTCCTCAAGCGATCCTTTCCCGTCTATAATGACAGCGGAAATCGCGCGAAATCGAAAAACTAATCGAGTCGATTATCATCATGATAGCGCCGTTGCGCATTTCTGCGCGCTTGCTTCGAATTTTTCCTTCTCATTTTTATTGCGCACTTCACAGGCAGATTGCGCGATTATATCGAACTTTTTAAAATTATTTCTAGCCAGACCGATTAGAACTGCAAATTCAATTCTAATTTTGTTTACTGCGTTTTTGTTTCAGATTTTATCACATTTTCTTCTACCGTTACTTCGAAATCTTTTCCAGCAATCAATTTCGTAAATCTATCTCGCGGGATGCGCCGCTTTTTTCGTTCCGTCATCTCATCGAAGAAAAGAGGTTTTCCGTGTCGGCGAGGAAGATTTCGATGATGAAGAATAAGCTGGAGATGAAAAACAACAGTAGCCAACGGAGCTCGCGCGGCGTGATTCATTTGTCCCTGAAACTGACGAGAACAGATTGCGAGATGAGAAAATTCAAAGTAAGTAATTAGATATCTATACTTTATTGCTGTTAAATATTGCTTCTAAAGAATCTATTAAAAATAGGACGAATATTAGCGTGGCAAAGAAAATTAACTTGAAATAAATACTAAAGCTAAGTGAAAATAAATATCGTTTTTCGAGAAAACGTCAGGTTTTTGAGTTTTGCGCGCGCAAACGGGAAATATTTCTTGTGACAACGAGATATATGCTTTCTGACAAATTGTTATTTACCGTCTTCTCTACCAAGAATCGGACGTGTGTGTTTGCGTTATTGTATCCGGAGTGCACATCTTAAGTCACGACTGCTAATTAATCGCTGTCAATGAGAACGCGAAGTCGCGTCGAAGTCACGCGTCTCTCAACATTGTCGAGTGTTTTATGATGACGATATGTTTGACGATGACGGCTCTATCATCGGTTCCGTTCAAAGGAAGTTAAGTATAGTTGTAGATTTTGCGCTCAGGTTCATTCTGATATAAATATCTTTAAATCGAATCGCGAACGGAATATGGAAGTTCACAATGGATTAATCCGAGCCGCGATAGTTTACTTTGTGTGCGACCGGTACGATTCCTTCTTATCATTTTCCTCTTTTCTTCCGACGATTTTCACCAGTTCGATGATTTTATTCTAGAGAAATATAAGTTCTCTGTGTGTAGAGCATAGATTAAATTAAGAAATCTTTGAGATTCTATTACAAACTTTGTGTATTTCGAAAAAAGGATACAACAAAAATAACTGGAAAGTTTTTTATAAACTTTTGCACACAAATAAAACACAGTGAGAAAATCACACTCTCGAGAAATTCTTGGTAATATAGTTTTGGAATGTGTTATTTTCCGATGCAGAGATTTTTAATTTTAATCTAATTAGGACGGGAACGATAGCAATTTATTGTTTATATCAATGTGTTCGAAAGAAAGTTTTTATTAATTATCTACAAATTATATAAGAGATGCTAATTACGCGAGAGAGAAATATGTATATATATCTAAGAAATATAATATATATCTAAGAGCGACAGAGAGAGAGAGAGAGAGAGAGAGAGAGAGAGAGAAATCGGACTTTATTTACTATAAAATACAGATGAGACCTGTCGTGTTCATAATTCAGAAAAGTGCCGATCCATAAAAGATGAGGGGCTCGCGCACGCCGTAAGTCGCGCGCATATAAACGCGACGCGACGCGTTTGCGAAAAAGTCGCCGAGAAAGGAATTACGGGAGGTGAGTCGCACGCTCGCGCGTTGTCTCGCGTATTCAATGAATATTTTAACGGCATCATGAATAAATTAACTTTCGAGCGCTCAGTGCGTCAGGACCGCGTGAGTAGACAGATGACTCCGAAAACCCGGACGCGGTTTTTTGCCAAGAAAATAATCGGAGAAGAGTGAGTTTTGTTCTCTTTCGGTAAAAATATTATACGCCGCTAATCGACGAACATAGCCGCTGTCGTCGCACTCTGAAAATTGGTGAACATTCTTTTTTTTTTACTCTTCTATGATTTTTTTTGTTTCGTTATTTCGTTTTGTTTCGTGACACGATCGTGCCGCGGCGTATATATACGAACGTACGCCGCGAAAATTTGCTGTGACAGCCGATCACGCGTATACGCGCGCGTATTGCGCACGAGAATCGTTATGGCCATCCGTTACGGTTTATTCGTTCAGAAGTTATTTCGTGCCTGTCGCCCTGAAAAAGAGCCAATCTACCCGCGACAAATATGCGTACGCGCGGCTTCCCTTCCTCTCCTCTTTTCCCTTGTTGATGGCGTGCGACCTATACCCTCGATGTGTCGCGACAGTTGCTGGAAAATACGCTGATAAATATCTGCCTTCGTTGTTTTCGGCTGGAAATAAACACGTTTAGAATGTCTCTGGATTTTTGCTGCGTCTGTTGTCCGGCGTTGTCTGTTTTGTCAATATTATAAACGGTACATTCATTTTGGCATTGCGTTTAACTCTCTTTCGTTCGTATTCATATAAATACATTTTTTGGTACGCATCGCGTAAATGTAGTTCGATTATTCAAACAATGTGTCGTTCTATTTGTCCGGATAATCGAACTTGTCGCAATTGATCGCGTGAAGTCTTTTGTATCCTATTCCAAAAATCAGATTGTGTCAAAAAACAGACACGCAAATCGTAAATGTCTCTTAAAGACGGTCGTGACAAGCGTGAATATCTTGTCTTGTTGGTCAGCGAGAGGAAAAAGCGGAAAGATTAGAGATGAAGGAAAAGTACCACGATAGCTAGACTGTAAGGTAAGTGAAAGTAAAGCTCTCTCTCTCTCTCTCTCTCTCTCTCTCTCTCTCTCTCTCTCTCTCTCTCTTGATAAAGAAAGCGACGACAAGAAAAAGCTACAATCGACGGAGAGAAGAAGAAGTGACTTTTTTTCGACATCGGCATAGCGGCCCTTTCTAACGGTAGGGCCTTACCTCCACCGTCGTTGCCGCCTCCATCACGTTCTAGAGACACTCATAGGCTTATTTGCTTTTATCGTACAACGTCCGCGATGTTCTGTATGGCGACTGCTTTCCGCCATTTACTCCGCCATTTACTTTTCTCATTTTTACCCGTCGACTCGACGTTCGATTCTAAGACGACTTTTATTGGTAGCGCTGAAGACAAAACGAGAAGAGAAAAGTTACAAAGAATTAAAATTTTCACACTCAAAATCTGGTTCCCTCGATTATTCGTAAAAAAATATCACAATATTATCAAAAACATTTTCAATCATTTACTACAAAACGCAATAAAAACATTTTCGAAATTAAACTTTATAAAAGTGGATCTAGTTAACTTGAGCTTGTTTTTATATTTTTTATTTTTACTCACGATTATACAAAAAAATCATCATTAGATTCAGTATAGCGAAAATGTGCGAACGATATCCGCGACAATTTCTGATAGAATACGGCGCGTTGCGCGCTCCGCGAAGAATGACAGAAAAGCGTGGCGCAAGTTGAATTACTAAAACAGGATGCTATTGTTCCAGCGACATTTCTCTCTGCGATTCAGACGCCGGCCGTACAGCGCCGCGAGTTATAACGTCCTCGTGCACGGAAAGGATTACATTTTGAGGAAAATTTGCAAGGGCAGTGCTTCTCTTACGACGAATTTCGCGTAACAGAAACGGGCAGCGCGTTACAAGTCAGAATTTAGAGAGAACAACACGGATATTAAACTCGTTATTTCATTCATTTTTAACCAGCGAGTGACAGACACATTTCACTCTATTTCGTGCTATTAATTTGCGCAAAACCAAGTGTGCGGCTGATAAAAGTACCGCCGAAATAAAGTCAGGTCGCAAGTCGCGTGGAGTGTTAAGTTTCTAAATTGAATTAATTTTGTTACGAAGATAGCGGAAAGCCCTTTGCTGTTTGACATCAACACATCTCGTTGTCGAAACACACACTGCCGAATGTGTTAACATTCCGCGTGAGTGTCGCGAACTGTCGAAATTTGTCATCGTCACGCGTGCGACATGTCTAGCAAACAATCGCAACAAAACTTTGCACCTAGCTTGTTCGAAAATAAAATTGTTTTTTTTTTATTCATCTCGATTTTTTCTGCGCCATCAATCAATAGTAATAATTACTATCAATATCGAGTGTTAGAAATTATTGATTTATCTCATAAATAATTTAACATAATATGACAACACTTGTTACATATAAAATATGACATAAAAATATGGACACATCCATTGCTTACATCCACACGCATAATATATATATATACACATACACACACTAACCTATACATTATATCCCTTGGGATTCTAATTATCAACAGAAATATCTTTCACTTAACGTAAACTTTGATGCGATAAAGTGGATCACAGACAGAACGATGTAATGAGAAAACGTTTGAAACGTGCAATTTTATCGATACATGTGTTCCTACATTACACATGTTCTGTCGTAAAAATACTTTACAGAAGATAATTTACGGAGGAATTTTTAAAGAAGCTGATTGCGCGTTTTTGTTTGCGCGTCTACGCAATTGTAAGAGGAGTCCTTGAGTTAATCCATATCAATTTCGCTTATTCTATGCCTCTTTCGCAAGAGATTATTTTTCGTAAATATAACAGAGGAAACGGCAGCGAAAAAGACGACGCTGGGCGATAGCGAAGAATTATACGGAGACTCACCTGCGCGCTCGGTCGACAACAATGCTCCGGCACACTAAATCGCTTTTATTTCCTTCGCGAGCAATAGTGCTTCATAACGTCGCGCCGCGCTTAACTTTAAATCCCGCGCTCGCGAATAAAATCGCGTATAATACGTCGGCTGTCCCACTTCGATAGAGAAATGCATTATACGGAAAATTCCCGTATTGCTTGCGAGTACGTTCAATCGCTTCGCGTGCGCGTGCGAGAGAGAGAGAGAGAGAGAGAGAGAGAGAGAGAGAGACAGACGCATTTATTTCTCTTATACGATCAGCGTGTAAAGAGATCGTCTGTAAATGACCAGTGATATTTTTGCTAGACAATTTAGATGATAAAAATATCATTTCTCTCTCCGCGTTTATCGTTCACTGAACGATTGATCTTTCATAGAACATTCAATAACTGTGCGACGCGTCACGTTTTTTTTCTGTCAATTCATTTATTTGCGTTATTATCTTTCACAATTTTTTTGAGATGAAGTGTTTGTCGGATTATAAGTGATGAAGTTATACTCACTGGCAGGCAGCGAGTTTCGGATTCAATCCTTCAATCAAATTACTTTGTATTAGCCTTTAGCTCGACAAGCTACACTCTATTCAAGTACCGCAAACAGTTTACGCACAGCTAAATATTCCATGCAGCGTGTACATGAGAAAGAAAGAGAGAGGGAGAGAGAGAGAGAGAGAGAGAGAGTGAGTGAGTGAGTGAATGAGTGAGTAGTGAGTAATATAGAGAAGCAAGGAGAGAGGGTTGCTGCAATCTCTAGCGGGAAGGGGGCGGTCGATTCAGTGGGGCGTAACGTTCGGAATAAGAGCTTATCGATCCAATTTCCGGGGATCAACCGACGAGAGTGCGGAGGCATAGCCGCGTCACGCTTATCACGGTTGGATTAAGGACACCTTAAGTCTTCGACACGCGTCTCCACGGAGCACACCGCACAAAGCCGGCTTGTTCTCGTCGCGATGCATCGCTCAAGCGTTGCACGCCGGCAGCAATATGGACTTCAACTCCCTGCGATTATGTTCGGGAAGACAGGATGAGACTGTCTATAAGCTATTAGAGGGAGAAATAGAACACAGCAAGACGCGGTAATTTAATTTCTTTATTCTAAAAAAGAAGAAAAGTTTCGTAAAGCCGTATCCGTATTTTAATGTAAAATACAGATTTTTGTTTTAGTATAATATCGTAGACGAAACATGTTAAACGCTTGTTACATATTCATTTTCCGCGTGTAATTTTGCATTTCCATATACGTATATCAATGGAAAATAGCAAGAAATTATATTTGCAATAAAATTATTTATAACGTTTGCGCGCGCAAAACGTCGATTGACATTTTCGCGTTCTATAATCCATACGGCCGACAGTTGTTACGAGCGCCGTTAATAATAATCGATCGATTGCCGAGCGTGTAATTTGTTAATCGTTTACCGGAGTTCGTTCTCAAGCTTCGTCGAATTTGCATATTTCGCGTTTGGGTGTCGCGCCAAAAGGCTAAATGTTTTTTTTGTTTTTTGATGACGCAAAAAAGTAGCACTAACATTGATCGCAAAAATATATCGTAAACTCTCTCTTGATAGGTTTCCAAGAAACTTATAAATGTTTGAAGAACAACACATAGAAAGAAATAGAAAACTAAACGGGAGAAAGGAGAGATAACTATGTCAGCGCTTGTCGGATCAATTAGCTGTTTTCCGCTATGTTCGATTTACGTTGTGCCTTATTTACGTCAATTTTACTTCGTTGGTCGCATACGTGCTTTCGACACGCGAGCGACCGAATCCAGTTTGTCCTGTCGACGGAACACTTCGTCGCCACAGTCGACAGCATGGGATATAACACTCGCGTCTCAAGCTTCGAGGTAGAGAGGCGAAGACGACGCAACGCGGAAGCTTCGACGGTAAAAAAGCTTTTTCCCGGATAGGTCTTTCTTTGGTGCAAGAAAGCGCTTCTTATCGGTCGCGTGGGCGGACAGCCGTCATAAACGACAACGCGATATTTTCGTGAAAATGTGTGGATCGAGACGTATCTTCCTTCTCCGACTTGTCGCGAGGATTTTAATTCACTTCGCAATTTCTCTCGTGTTTTGACGTGGCGATGTTTACGTATGATGTGTTTACAATTTACAAAACCTTTATTTTTTTGAGAGTATATATATCGAGAATTGTTACTAATCAAATAAAAAATACTGAAAAAATAAGAACTATAATAAAGTTGAAAAACCTTCTGTTCTAGACAATGAAAAATTGATTATTTGTTGTTAGAAAAGTTTTATTAATGGCCGGCACTTAATAGCGCGAGAGAGAAAGTATGTGTATTAGAAAGTTATTCACTTAAAAAAGAAAAAGAAAGAAAAAACAGACGCACGACTCGTCCGATGTCTCGATGTCCATTGGCCGGATCACTTTTTTATTGCATCTTACTTACCGATTCTCAATCCACATAGACACACATCTGCAACTCAATCACCGGTTTTAATTTTAATTTTCCGACATCCATTAACCGTAAGACGTCGGTGACCGCGGTTGCTCGTTTAATATAGAAAATTAAAGACAATGGTCGACGGTCGTGAGATCTTTTGTCCGGACCATTGCGAAATAAATGCGCGTTTGTCGTTATATTTCGATACATCTGCGCTAAGTTGATGATAAAACGCGATTTATGATCGCGTGTTTTGCATATTTATTCGATTGGTTGCTAAACAAAAAGTTCGTCTGTCTTTTGCGAAAATCGACGAAAACGGTATTCTTTTTCTCTTGTAAATGACTGTTATAATAATAATCCGAACGATATAACATTCGAAAAAGATTTATACATATCGACATTCGAGCGATTTTACACTCGTCCGCAGGTACGTGTGGTAACACAAAAAGCCGAAATGTTAATTATCGTTCATGCAGTCCCGCAAACTTTAACGCCAAAACTCCTCGCGAAATATTTGTCGTGAAACGTTCAAAATTAGATATTAACTTTGCGGTGTAGTGTTTACAATTACTTGCTGAATCAACAGCTAAAACAAATTTGTCTACGTTCGCCAAAAGCTGCATAATTATAAAGTAATTTATTTATTATCCCATATTGAGCCATAATAAACAACAATTTATTATTTATAATTTTTTTGTTTCAAACGCAATGTTACAAGCGACACGTAAACATTGCGGAGCACAAAAATTCAATATTCTGCAACTAATAGCAAAAAGATCGAGTGCCTTTATCATAAATGTAAAAGAACATGGCTATATAAATATTCGTTTATTTATTATTGTGAATAATTATTTATTATACAGTTCGGTGGGATCTACTGCGAGAAAGGAAAAGAGCGTGTATGCTGTTGCGCAGAGTGGCTTTGCGGTGGAAACGAAGCGGCTGGCTCTCCAAGTCCAAGTCCATTAACTTAGAGACTGTATAATAGGATAGGGTACCCCCGAGAGTAATATATACTGAGGAACTCAGAAGCGGGTTTTCGCTTCTCTCACAACCGCTCGCGGTTGTACGACGCGCTAGCTGGATCTTCGAGCTACTGATTCGCGCGATACACGTTTACTCGTCATATATTTGTACATCCGTTTCACCGCAACCAACGATATATATCTGCCGCAGTTTTCGCTTCCGCGGCAGCTTTCTTCAAGCTTAAGCAACATCTCTCTCCGCCCTGCATTCTGCAAGCGTTGCATTTTGTTTCGCAGCGATCATCATTCTATCATCGTGCTCATGCTTCTATTCTTCTTTTGATTGCATCGCGCGGCTGCTGCGACACGAGTCTATCGAAACCAGAAAACTGGAGAAACGATCTACATTTTATCGGACTCTCGGAACACATACTCATTCATATACACGATAATTTAGACTTGCCTTGCAAAAAGAAGTGTACACTTACTATTATTTTTATTCCAACATAGTCCAACGTTCAAATTCAGATGTTATAGGTACATGAAGTAGTTTTCCATTATTATTTTTTTGAAATTCAAAATCTAATAAATTTACTTTCGTTAAATACACAAGGAGTTGAATTCATAAACTGCTGTTATCAATTGATGCGACACAACAGATGATCTTTATTGTCGCGGAACCTATCTATCGGAAAGTATAAGCGAGCGACGAACTCTCAATCGACTCGTACTACTTGGCGTGAATAAATCATCCAATTTTCACAAAGTTTTGCTGCAAAACCGTCAATGCATGCAAAAAGAACGCGCTAATCTTTACGAATGCCGCTTATATTTCTCTCTTTTTCTTTGCGAGTATCTCATTTCGTCTCTCGTCCAATATTTGTCCGCTTTTAATCGATTTCACGTCGAGATGTAACGAGACTTATTTTCTCTGTCGCTTCGTTCCTTTCTATCTCTTCCACCTCCCCTCTCTTGTCATTCTTCTCTCCCTCTTTCCCTCCCTTCCTCGATTTTCTTCCGTGATCCGCGTCTGCCGTATTTATCTTATATCCGCCCCATTGTATCTTCGTATTGTACCATGTTTTTCCACTACCGCGGGCGAAAGGGGATAGAAAGCTCCCGCCAGCGTTATCCCCGGGGACATAATAAACCTTTCTCATTCGCTCAGTCTGTCTCCGTCGCGTTGCTTTTCTCGAACGCGAAACTCGTCGTTGTCGTCGTCGTCGTCGTCTATTTGACTGTTGTCGTCTTTACTTGCACAAGTTCAGAATTACGCGTTTCCTTCTTATATATTATTTTACTTGTGGAAACATACGGCGAGAAAGACGAATGTTTTGTAAAAAATAATTCGACCATTTTGGAATGCGTTGAAGAAGTTAAAGATCATAAATGCGATACGTTTCATTGGATGTTAAAGAACAAAGTGCTAATTAAAAGTGGACTTTTTGCTTTGTTTCAAATTAGAAGAAAGAAAAAAGAAAAAAACAGCTGATAGCAACGGACAGAATTAGGCAAAACTTTTCAATGTTATCGCTTTACTTCTTCGCGAATATAATATAAAGTTATAAATATTTTAAATATTTTCAATGAGTTCGCCGCGTTTCGCAGTTACCACGGATGTTCCCTGCGGCTCAAACTTTTCTGACAATTTACGCTAATGACAGCGTATTTACAATAACGCCGGCAAACTATGTGTATAAAAGTTAGTTCGGTGTAATCTCAAACACGTTACACATCTCGCAGTTATCGTAATCTGAGAGCGCTAAACTTCTGCGAAATTTTTGAAACGCGCGGAACATCCGAGCGATACTTTATCACGCTAATTAACACTCGTCTGGATAGAAAACGGATAAATATATCATGTCGCGAATTCACATTTAAGCTCTGCGTGTTATGCAGTAATTGAACATTAGAAGAACATGCATGTTTACAGTGAAAAAGAAACAAAAACAGCAATAATACGCAACTTAAATGAAGGTAAAATGACTGAAAAGATTTAAGAGAAAAAAGATTGAATTGTTATAGATTAAAAATTTTTGTTTTTTTTCTGAAAAGTATGTTTCTCGCTTGACGAGAGTTCTTCTTTTTAACTCTTTGATGTTTTATTATTTTTAGTTCTACGTTTACGAAATCAATTTTACGTTCCGCTCATGCGTTAGCGCGCATGAATATACTTTAACGAGAATGATAATTAAAGCGGCGCGATGTATATGGTATACTGAGGAATGTCGCTTCATCTTTTCCTCGTCTACTTTGCGCTTTTACGTCAGCATTCCACAATTACCTTTGGCTCTCACACCTTGGAATGTCGAATATTACTCGTAGCTTCCTACGGCAACGCCGCCGTAGGTGACGAGTTATGAAGATTCTTCCTTCTCGCGAATACATATTTCTTCACATTAATTACTATATACGTCAGCGTCAAAAAGTCGAGAATATTGCCGTGGGAAATTTGCAGTGTTTACGTATATACACTTTGCTCACAAAACGCTTTCAGATTTCTCAACTGCGTTCTGTATATAATATTTAGCGTAATTTCGATAATTTATTAATATTCGGACGGAGTAAACAGAAGTTTTATTTTATGTTATTTACGTGCGCTATGCAATCTAGCGTGTAATCGTAAATACATAAATTTGATCAAAAATACAATCACATAAATATTAACAATGTAAATTTGATGTATGTTGCAATATATCTTGTAAATAAGATATACACAAATTTGCTTATTAAAATTCTTCTATAATTTATATATAATTTATTATCATAAATTATTATACTTTTACTGTGCGGCAAGAAACTTTTGTCGTATATCACTAAATTAGTAGGAACATGACGCGTCAATATGTCTTGTATAAATTAGCAATTTGTTTCGGCGAACTTTCTGACGTTAATAATGTGTCACCCGGTCAAATAGAAAATATTTCCTCGAGAACACTTGCCGGGAGAAAATTCGGATTTTTCTCTTTTTTTACTGTGTGTAATATAACGACACAAAAATGTAACATGTATGTAAAAAAAAACCGGCTCTTTCCTCTATGCCGCCTGTGCGTCTCTCTGCGTAAGTTGGTACGGAGCAGATTATAACGTAAAGAGATGAAGCGTTTTTCTCTCTTAGGCGCGGGCTTGCATTTATTTGATAAGCTGCTGCTTTCTCCTGTTATACTACTCCAGATGTGTGTTATGATATTTTTTTGCTCACGTTCTTGTTAGATATATTTCCAAAGTAACTGAAATTTGCAAAAGATGTTTCGTCGTATTTTTCTTATCTTTGCGGAGTTTTTTCATTCATTTATGGTCTACTTTTCAAACAAAAATGTGAAGATTATATTTTTTCAATTTTTTTTCTTAATATGATATTTGATGCTTTCGCGGTGTGTTGTATTAACATACAAAGATGTTTTTCGGGTTTGAACCGCGTTAGTGTCATTTTTATAGAGATTTTTCTTAATATTTTTTTTGTCAAAGTAATATTTTATTTTGATTGTGTATAAAGAAACTTTCAGTTTTAGTTTTTACATGCTGAGAGCACAACTAGCTTTGCTTTTTTATATTGAGAAAAACGTGGGGAGTTTCCCGTTTATAATAAATTATTGCACTCGCAGCTGTCGGAATAAAACTTAGCGTGATTTTTTGCAGTTTGTAATGTAAAAGTAACTTTTCGCAATTGACTCTCTCCCGAAAAAAGAGAAAATAAGAGAGTATCTACCGAACAAACGGATAACACGATAACAGGTCATAGAATTCATCGGAAAGCCATGATCCTGTTATGTCAATTGCTCGGCTAGAATTCGCAAGTCCGATCCGCGCGCTAGACGCGCGGCACCACATATCGATAGCCCGTTCTAGCGCAATTGGAGAATTCCGAGCGGGCACGGGGTTTAATTGGTCGTTCGACATTCAGTTTTGCCTTCGGGTGCACACATTCGCGGCTCTTCTAGAGTGCTCGTCGTGCGGTCGTCACGCCAACTCTCACACGTGGTTACTGATGAAATGACGTCGCGTTAAAAGGACACACACGTGAATCTTTAGGCTAGGCTGATAATATCTGTAACACAATTAAAACTATTCCTTTTTATTTGCAGCGTTTTGACGTTTGTATTCGTTGCGCGTTTCAAGTTGCTGAATCGTTTTATTTATTTTTTATTCAAGAAGCGAAATATACGTGCGGAATATAAAATCAAAATAGAAAAAATATTATATAATATAATAGTAATAATTATAATAGCCTATTTTCGGAAATGTCAAATGTGTTTCAAAATAGACTAACTAAATTTAAATGACATGTTAAACTTTGTTCTATGCAATATTTGTATACATCTCAATTACATTGTATTTGTAAACCAGAATTTGCATATAGTCGAAATTAACCATTTATTCAGTTTTATCAAGTTAGGTATATGCAACTGTATTAATTTCATATCGAAAAACGTGCGTTTAGAATTCGGAAAAAAACTTATTTTGAAAAGTCGTAACATTTTGTCTAGAAGAGCTACTAACTTGTTCGTGTCGCTATTCAAACTATCGACGTAGCAAACCTTTACGGCAAAAAAATTCAAACGGATGTGCGATTCGTACCATTCGTAGAAAGAAATACGAGAATGATAGCAAGCGCGCATCGTTTTATCGTAAAAAAAGTAGCCGCTTTCGTCTTACTGTAAAAAGTAGTTCGCTCTCGAGAGGCAATTTTATCGATAGCGATAAACAGAGAAATTATGATGCGCCCGCCCGTTACTTTTCCACTGGACGGAGCTCCCACCGAACCGCGAAATATCCATACGCATTTTTGTTTGGATGCATTTCTCGCGGATGCGTTTTTTATTGTGATATAAAAACTTAATTCCCACGTTTTCCATTTAATACCAACATATATATTTTATCTTGCGCTCTTTTTTTACTTCTTTTTAAAATTTTAAAATTTTACTAATCTCAAAATGAGAAATTATTTTGATTTCCGACAATATAGATCGTTGTATTTGCTGTATGAAATCTTACACAGAGCTCAAATAAGTAAATATTTTTTATCAGAAAGATATTTATTTATTTAGTTTCGTAAAAAAATCAGTATTAATCCTTTCCCGATGTTATTTTCGAGATTATCTTAAGACTGTCGTTTGTTGCCTAATCACGATTGACGTAGTTGTTTCACGAGATTGGCTTTGTAGGTCGCGAATTGTGTATTTTTTAGTTTCTGATAACTCGATTTTACGAAGCGCATTACAACTTACTTATAAAAAAAAGATTGTCAGACGGGTCACTGATTTGCTTTAAATTTTGTATGTTGGTAGAGGACCACAAACGTAATTTCATGCTCAAAGTGCACTTTTCAAGCAAAAAATCTATCTTAAACTTACCATGTATATGTTTATTTGAAATATTATTATATTTTATTTATCATTACATTCACACATAGTGGTATATTTTTTGTGTTTTGTGGTATTTTAATAGCACATAACGTGGTATTTTAATGAAAATTGAACTATAAATACATGTTTATATTATTACTCTATAAAAAAAGATAGATATATTAAGATACTCTATAAAGTTTAGGACCTGAATGTCTGACAGTTCGTTCTTCGTTTTGGCGATAAGCGTGGCATTATCGAGCACTTTTTGCATTTCAAAAAGCTTTCTCGATACAACCGCGTTGCGTCGCGATTGTTTCGGTTTACTGCGAGCGAGTACGCGTTTCTACGGTTTGTCGAAGACTATAAAACGGCTCTCTGATCGTCATTTTGAAATTTATCCAGTATACATACGGTGAGCCATGTCTTAACGTCGTGGTTATATCATGTGTTGACTGTACGAAACGTTACGCTACTCACGTCGTTATCCACTGTTATCTCACACTTTACGACGCAATACCGTGAACGAGGATGACAGCATGCTTGTTATATATTTGTATATTTCTTTTATAATATTTTCTGTGCTAATGTTTCTCTTTATATTTAAAAGCATTGTTTATTTTATTAATCATTATCTACACTGACCAAATCTGGCCAGTTTTATACTTGCGAAATAATTTTGCATCTTAAATTTTGTAATAAGAGTTTTAACTGAAATAAAATTTACAAAAGTGGTGTTTTTTTGGTCTGATGTAATAATTAATATTGCTTGTGTTACGTGAGAAATATTTGTGTAATTATGTGCAATACATTTGTATCCAGCCAGTATAGTTAAAAATTAAAATCAAACAATCCTAATAGTGTAGATCTGTTCGAGATTCAGTCGAGAGATGAATTAATAATTCTTAGCATATGTGCTCTGAAAAGAGAACAAATAGATTACGTCAAGAAAAAAAGAACGGAATGGTAAATGCGCCGCCACCGTCAGAGCATTTCTTCTCGGAGCGTACACTCGGAATCGTCTAGCGCACCGAAGATATAAAAGAGGAAATCAATCTTTTTGCTCCATCTTCCGCCACAGCCCCCGCAGTTCTCGCGACAAGCGACGCGCGACGCGCGACGCTTGCGGAGGGAACGACGCGCGAAATGTACTTTCGCGTATTTCCCGCGTCGTTCTCGAACCACTTATGTCGCATCGAGACGCCACAAGCGGAGCGTTGTCGTGTTACACCCGACAGGACCGTCCGCGACGACGTCTCTGACAAACGACGTCGCTCGTCGTCTCGACGGGCGGACGACGACGACGGAAAAATGGTCGCGCGAGCGATTATCGCAGTCCCCTACCCCTTCCCGTTTTGTTGTGTGACGCTGAAATTAGTTTCGCCTGGCTTATTATAACGTCAGACAGACGTCTCCGTGACACGTTCGCGTGATGGATACGTGAAGTACGATGCGTTTACGCGGTTTGCGCGGGATTTCTCGCAAATGGATCTTCGCGTTGAGATTCGCGGATGAAAAATGACAGGGAAACAAACATGGTTCTCTGTATTGTAATGAAATTCTTATCGTTATACAGATTGCTGTATCACTTTAAAAAAATTTTTTTTGACGCGTTCACTAAATCATCACTAAAGCGTCAAACTTATTAATTTCTAGTCAGTTAAAGAAACTGACTAGTAACCAGGAAAACTGGCCAATTACTGGTTAATTTCTACTTGAATATATGTGAATTTTTATTAACTTAACTTGATCATTTTGATTAAATAATAAATTAAAACTTGATCTTTCCCCTTAAAAGATTAGTGTTGAACGTGCGTTATGAAAAACTTAAGCGTACCCTCCCACAAAATACAAAGCCAACTCTCCGCCAAGTTGTTTTAGCGTTCGATAGTCATTTAATGCCTAATACGCCACGCGAGAAATGTTTTCATCCATCATGATCAGCCACTATTATTTTGTCATTTCTTCGTCGACGAAGTTTCTGGTGCGGCGTTGTCACCGTGAACCGATACACTAATGTGTCTGCATCAATACACACATACTTGCCAGCGCGTAATATTAGCGAGAGGTTTCCAGTGAAATTCTAACGAGATATGCTTGCGAGAAGCAGTACGGTAAATTTCTCGTTTTCCACGACGTTTGTCGCAAGAAGATCGCGTCTCACAGATATTTTATCGCATTGCTAACAAAAACACGAATATAAACGTTTTTATACCAAGATATTAGAATACTCGTTAATTTTTTTCTCGTTAATTTAAATACTTGAAAATCGGGGATTATTCGTATTTTATTGTCTGCAAAACTTGTATTTGTCATTGTTCTGACGATAAAAAAAATAAAAAAAATAAACCATTGCATTATTCAATTACAATCGTTCAATTACAATTGTCTTTGTTGTTGCTCTGTGTATTTTATGTTATATTCCGAAATATTACCGCAGCGTTTGAAATGACTTAACAGTCGACTTCGGCTGTGTATGTGCGCTCGCGCACTTGAAATATAGATAGTTCAGGCAAGATAGTTCGGACATTGCTTGCTCACCTTATATGGTAATTTTGTTGGAGCAATACTTCCTCGCAACAACTCTTGGTTTTAATATTCAAGCACGTCGTTATGATGAGCCATTTCCCATCGGAAACTAGGTAGGCGATCGACTTTAGAAAAATGCGCGCTCATTTCACGATCGTTGTTAATAAAGCGTGAGTAATGTTCATCGCTTGGAAATTTTTATTGCTTAGTTATTATCCGACGCAAAATGATGTGCTGCATTCCGTCCGATTGACATGGAACACATTCCTAAGTGTGTTCTTGTATTGAAATTTCCCGCAAATGTCAGAAACATTGTGCGCGGAGAAGCAAAAAATAAAATAGTCATGTATCAACGACGGCAGTCAAAAAATAGGATAACTATTTTTTGCAGTACTTTCAGCCCTGCTGCGGTTCACTTCTGAATCAAAGACACATGAAGTCTTTTGCTTTCTATGTTTCATCTCAATTCTCCTTCTCTTTTCTTCGCGCAGTTCTCGACAGCAGCGAGCAGAACGTAACAGCCCTCTTAGAACCCGGACTTAACGTCGACCATATTTCATCCCTTCTCGCGCGCGCAGGCGATGTGTTTCTTCGTTCCAAGTTTCCTCGAGATTACGCCGCCATAAGCTGGCTGCTTAATTATACCGCGCGGTTTGCAGCGGCGGTGAGGAGCACGTTATACAACGCGAATCGTCACGCGACCGGAGAGGATGATGTCGCGCTCGGAGTAGGAGATGCCGCCGTAGCGGGGTTTGCAAGACATAATTAACCGTTGCGGAACGTAGATGACAACAGCGAAGATATCGTGTGTACGGCCGTAACAACGGGTCTTAGTACATGATAATACGAGCTCGTATCGGTATAGCGTCGAGGATATACCGTTGACTGATTACAGATAGGACGTGGTGACGGTCAATTGTGCAGCGCGGCCAGATATAGACTTGTAAACACAACTGTTTGAATCAACTGGCGATCTTTGCGCAAACGGAATTAAGATCCGTGTTACATCACAGAGTAAAATTTTGACGATATGAGGACGCATGTGATCGAGATAATTATTCTTTTATAAAGATAATTGTTTTAGATCAACGATTTATTACGGAAGCTTCAAAAGAAACTGCTTTATTTATAACCTTTTTTTTTCTCCTAACAAAGCAATATCTTTTGTGATAAAAGACAGCATGTTTGTGCGGCTCGACAAGTAAAAAAGTAGTGATAGATATGATCATGTAACTGCTTATGTAAGCACACGTGTAACACTTTCGATCTAATGTGACACCCGCTTATACAAAAGTGCAAAAGTTTGCAACGCATTCCGAGCGCTTTCGCTTGAGAGCTTCTTTCTGTGTGTCTTTTTTTTACAAAGTATTTTATACTTAAACATTTCAAGATCGTTCAAAGAAAATGAGAAAAAACGAAAAGTTTTGTATAATATCTCTTTAAAATAGAAAAACACACTAAGCATGCTTTTATCAAATTTTATTTTTTCTAGTTTTTTTAAATATAATTTTTTATTTTCAAGTTTTTGTTCAAAGCTGTGTGAAATATTTCAACAATTAACGACATACAATTCATACGATCTTGGAAGCATTCTTGGAAATAAAAATGATAAAAACCTAATTTTCTGGCAGTTACAACGTTCCGCGCGTTATTCTCCTGTTAAAATTCGAAATTTACTTAATTAAGCAGCGCGAGTCTGCAAATGTTTTAAGTTTTGGAAACATGTCGCACTGCTCTAGACTCATCGCCCATCTCGCAACTTGTTTAATTTAATCTGATTTAATTAAACTTTATTCAATATAACGTTGTGTCACTTTCAGTCCTAATTAGAACTTTCTGTGAAATGGAACCATCTTATACCTACTTTGACGGTTTTTTTATTTAATATTCTATCTATTGAAGTATATCTGTCATTATGTATGCGTAATGATAAGATATTGACGAAAGACTTTCGATATTTCCTTACGTGTTTGATATCTCGCGTGTTGATATGAAGATTTGACGTCAAAGTAAGTTCTTTTTGTTGTTACCGATTTTAATATTGAGATCGAAAAACCCAATTTCAGTCTCACTAACACATGCAAATTCATTTTTGTTTTTTAGCCGATTTATTCGATACGGTTGTCTGTCTGTTTTCGCGAGAAAAGATGTATATATATAATAATATAGAGAAAGGATGTGTATATAATTCTATGGTTTATATAAAGAGTATCTTATAACTTTGCGACAAACGGTAGACGAACTTTTCGTTGACAAACTTTTTTATTAAATATATGAACTAAAGCTTTCTACGCACAAAACTCACTCTGATTATATACAGATATCGTGCAGATATCTTGAAGAAAAATAAACCCACGTTTTTAATGGATTATTACGATCTACTTAAATAATTTTTATTATGGATTATTTGACAAGGATTACTCTAACGATTTTCCGGCTTACCAAGCACGTCTTTCAAAACGACGATAAAATTTTGTTAGTTTTGCATTTTCTGAATTCTACATTTGTGCTTTTACCGGAAGTCCGATATATATGCAAATAGTATTCGCAATAAAAATACGCGCCTGTGGAAATCGAGAATTGCATTATACTTCATAATTAAGATTTTTTGATTCCGCAAATAAACTATAACGTTATTCTATCGAAAAGTTTTTAGAATTATTTTGATAGAAAAAAAAAAGATTTGTTTATTATATTTTTATTATATAGATATTTTTTAATAGAATATGTTGTGCGTATTTTTTCGTGGGCAATGTTGCAATATATTTGTTTTCTGACTAAAAATACAAATATATTGTTTTCTACCGCAAGTAAAATCATAACTCTAATATTTTTTTAAATATATTGTGTATCAAACTTGAAATATATAATATTTTTAATATACAAGATATTGCGTATAATCTGCAATGATGTCATATATTTAAAATATTAATAAAATATTTTGTGTTTACTTTAATATTTTCAATGCAAATTTTAAATAATTTAATCTCTTCTCAAACTAATATAAAAGATACAATATATACCAAAATATTACTTTATTTCACAGCAACATATAAATAAAATAAGTACTTTTTGCAGTATACAGTTATGTGTACACACACACACACACACACACACACACACATATATATATAACAATGAGTTTTTATATACAAAATTCTCGGAAAAGTTTTATAAAATTACAATTTTTTAATTTAGTACAAAAATAGCAATCTTTATACACATATTTAGATTAATATATGTCATTATAAAAATAATTTGAATAAATATGACTACTCAGTGTGTATTTATATTCAAAGTAGTAGTAAAAATAGAGATATAAGTTAGAATAATTTACTCGATAAATCTTTCTTTTTTTTATCAATACTTTACATATGGACTACCCATTATATGGGTAGTTATTTTATCCAATTTTTGAACTTTGAGTTCTTTATCGCACACAAAAGGCGAAGAATGCATAATGAGACCGCCGCCCGCTTCTACAAAAGTGAAATTCTCGCACGTTTGTGCCGCTGGCGTTTATTACACACTTTCCAACCATTAATCACTGCGTGATTGACAGAGACTAATATAGCCATTTAGCCGACGCATAGTTGCGTCGGAGGAAAACACACAACGAGAGACCCAAAAGTTAACTCATATTTTAAATACGATGTGTTTTATCGATTATATACACGCTGTTATAAGAAATTGGTCAACTCGCGTAATTTTTGAAATATCGCAACTATGCGATATTTCAAATATATCTTTCATATAGAAAAAAGAGAAACAATATTTTATTATATATTATACCCTTTTATTGAAGCTCACTTTCGCATTTTAGCGCTGCAGTAACGTACGTGAGTACGTGTAACAAAATAAATTTCTTGTTTAATTCTCGTTCGCAGAAATGCATAAAATGTTTAACGAGTCTATTTACTCCGCTGAAATAAAGCGGTGATGTGTGTGTGTGTGTGTTGCCGTAATTTATTATTCAACAAACATTTAATTACGCAACATATATAAAACGTTCGTCCCTCTTTTTCCCTGCGTTTTGATAAATGTGTGCATACTGTGTATATATTTTGACAAATTTTTATAAACAGTAAATTATTCGGTATCTATCAGTCAAAATAATTAACTCTAAGATTTTTTTTATCACAATACACGTAGATATAGCGTGCGTCGCCACATGTCCGGCATTTTTTTGAAGATTATCAACATACACATACTATCGTGATTAGCAGCTACAAAGTCAACATCGTAGCTCCTGATAAGAGCACTTGCATACTCTCCAAAATGGAAATTAATTACGTAATTAATTTCAGTTTTGATTACCGCGCGAGTATTAGTGTATCTTAAACTACCGCAACGAAATAATCGGTTTCTTCATAAATCAACAACGATACATATCTATATATGCACCTATGGGAACAATAAATTTATTCCGCGAGAGAGAAAGGATTTTCTTCTTTCATCTGTTTTATTCCAGACTGAAACAGAAAAGCACACAGAACAGGGAACCGCATTTTCCCTCGCGCAATGTAAATCTCGATACTCGCTCTACTGCCGTGTATGTATGTAAGTATGTAAACGCGATAAAGATGGCGGATGTAAACGTAATTACGGTGACGTTTCTTGTGGAATTAACGCGCAGAAAATATGACAGTTAATCAAACTAATGGCTATTCCTTTCCTCTAGGTCGACGCGTCCACGGGACACACTCGTGTGTCTTCCGCTTCCGGGAGATTGAAAATCGCACTCCGCTTGATTACCGAACTAATAATTGACGATCCGAACGACGAACCGGACTGCGGCTCGAGTACTTTAACGCGATTTCTTGGATTTTCTGGTTTTAACGCGCGCGCTCGTGTTGCGTGTATCATAGTCCGTGTTTGTCATCACTTTTCATGCGACCAGTTAGCAACGACAAGAACTTAATTATCTTTTTAGAAAAGAAGAGTCTGTAAAAAAATATTGTTCCCAAAATTCAAATTTACCAGAGTAATGTTCCATTTCAAAATTCTAACATGTTCAAAGTTCTAACACGTTTTCTTCGAGTTATTAATAATGTGCCAGGCGACCGATAGATTGTAATCATTAAATGTGTTTATCATTTATCACAATAATAATAGTCATGTCTCCATTTTCTACCTTTTATCGTAGAGAATAAATGTAGACACATTATACTCGTTGCTCGCCTCGGACAGCATATTTGCAGGCTTACAGGAAATTGAGGTAGAATCAGACATGAATCATAATGAAGTTCCTGATTTTCTTGTTGCAGACCGAGTGTAATATCATACTCGCGTTAAAGCTAAAATTCTGCGCATTTCGCGAGAGAGAGAAAGAGAGAAAACTCGTTTCTGGTCTGGGGTAACAAAAACGATGGAATATCTACTTCTCTTCTTCTCTCTTGCGCGACATACATAAAACCAAATGTAACAATATTGCAGGCACAAGTGTGACTTACGCAGCGCTAAATTCTTGTTTCTGAAAAGCCAATGATAACAATAACAAATTTCAAATTGTTACGCGTGGCCGTTGTAAAAGGGTTCCACGAAAACATTTACGCGACGTGACAATATTTGCAAAACGAGATACACACATATGTGCATCGCGCTGCGAATTTTGTAAAAATATTTTCGCGTGGAGATCAACGCACGCTTCACGTGAAAGTGTAAAGAATGTTGCTTTCTCTCTCTCTCTCTCTCTCTCTCTCTCTCTCTCTCTCTTTCTCTCTTCGAGAGCGATAATCGCCGCGAGCGATTCAGCGTTGCATCGAGCGACAACAAAATTTTCGCTCATCTCTCGCTCGTACACGAAACATCGAGATGTGTGTTTCACGCGCACGCAAAATCGGAAATAATTTTAAGACATTAAATATTCGAGATAAGCGGCGCACAAAATTCCGGATTGTGTGATCGACGATTATTTTTTAACCCTAAAATAATATCGTCATTCGTTCGCTACATCGTCCATTCTGCCGTTTGTTCGCCAAATTAAAACGATTTTGTGCTCTTGCGAGCAACGCTCCGGCCGCTCATTTATGAAACATTATTTCCAGATTGTACGATGCCTTTGGCATTGTTTATCTGTCGGCAGAAATCGTTTCATTTTTTATGCGTGCGTACACTGATAGACATCTATATATAAATGTTCTTTCTGAAAATTTTTCTTAATCTTCGAGATAATTTAATATTTGTTTGATTCTGTTAAAATAAATTCGGAACGAAAGATTTAATAATTCATCGTCACCACACTGGTGCAATTTTGCACTTCACATGTTTGAAGTTGAATAACTTTCCAGTAATGAGTTGATAAATAATTTAAAACTAGTGAAAATAGGGGTAAAAAATTCTCAGAAATTGAATGGATGAAAAATATAAAAAGAACTTTTTGAAAAAATCGTGTTTTTCCAATTTTTGTTGGTACACATATGCACCAGTGTGGTGATAACGGGTTAATGAGATAGAGAGAAACTCGCTTTGTATCGGCGAGAACGGCGAGTTTGTTCATTAGAAATATTATGCGCCGAATGATTTTCTTCGTGGCGTATTATTTGGCATGTTGCAACAGAATGGAGAGATGCACAAAGGTGAGAGACCAAGTTGAGGAGCCTTTGATCCTCTCGCAGGGTTAGCTTTGGCCAAGTATGCATTATGCAGACGCGATTCCTCATTTCAAAGCATGTACGAAAATGACGTTACAATTTCGAGTCGAGCTCGAAACGCTAAAACTTTATAATGGCAAAACGCAAGCTTTGTTGTCTTTCGGCGTACAGTAGACAATTATTTATGATTTATATATGTACTTCTTGTAAATGTGCATTAAAAACTTTACCTCTTTAGAACTTGGAAAATTGTTCATATTGTTTGTAATAAATATTTATTGTCAGTATATATACAGTTATTGGCGAAAGAAAATTTCGGTATAAGAGCATGCTCTCTCTAATAAATACATTTCGACTCGAAAACGATTCCCGCTATTTAACGTCTCCTCGAAAAAAGAAATCGCGTCGCGCTCTCGGCGTTCTCCACTTCTTTTCTCTCCTTTAAACGATACAGAACGTCGAGGTATCTTCTGTGAGCACGAGGGTTTCTCGCGATGCTCGAAGGTGAAAAATAATCTGGCACGCCAGCGACAGCGTTAGGAGAGAGAGAGAGAGAGAGAGAAAGAGAGAGAGAGAGAGAGAGAGATGGAGAAGAATGGGAGGGATAGTAAAGAGGGAAGCAAACTGCTGGGAAAGAAAAGGGGAAGCTCGACGTGAAATCTTTCAAGATTTTTGCGCGTCTTTTTTCCGTCTTTCTGTTCTTGTAACCCTTCTTTTTCTTCTCGTATCACGAGCGCGCAACCTTTCCCTGTCTCTTTCTCTGTCCTTTTCTTTCTTCCAATCTCTCCGCGCTATCTTTCTCGGCCTGCATCTGTCTCGCCGACCTCTCAGCAACTCTTGTCTAGCGTGTTCCAGATTTTAGCTCTAAGTGGAAGACTCGCGAGATTTTACTGTTGCGTTTCGAGGCGTCGAAGTGACTTTTTTCACATGATATACATTTTTTATACAATGAAGTATGACGAGTGTCGCTTGTCGAATTGTTCAAATTTTGAGACCGTAATCCGTATTACATGCTATAAGCGGCTCGATAAAATCATTGACCAATGCTGTTTGACCGAGATCTTAGAGATTTCCTTGGCTATTATCACACGCTAAAAAGCTATATATTATAATATCAGTAGAGTTATGGAATAATTAAACTCATTCTCTGCGTCAATCAAGATTTTTATTTTACATTCGGATTTTTTTAATGAAAAAAATAGTAATATATGCAGTTAATAGATCTTTCCGGACAATAGTTTCGCCGGCGATCGATACTAGATGCAATCTTTGCTCATACGATTTATGCAGAGAAGTTGAACCATTATCGAGAAGAAATTTCATAGATTTCATAGTAATGACGATCGCGGAAATCGATAAACCTCGAATATTTAAACCACGTCAGTGCTCGCTGTCGTTAGTAACGCGGAAGAGACCTAATTGTAGCGCGATTCAGTTCAGAATTTATGATCGAGTAAATGCTTCTCATAGATCTCTTCTCGTTTCCGTTCAAAGTTGCGCGCGTGCATATAGTTACGTCAGACATATAATTGCGAATGAAATTGATATCATCGGCTATAATATAACCGTGTGTACATCTATTTCTAGACACAAAAAGAAATTCCATTAAAATTATATGTTAAAATCGGGTAATTTCAAATTTGAATAAAGTATGCTGAAAAACATGATAAAATTTCATCACTATTCGGAAAATTCCAACATTTTCCACCTTGAGTGTGAGAAAAGAGAAAAGAATATGTGCGACACATCAAAAGACAAACTGCCGCCGTGTAAGTTATGAAAATGAAATTTTCCAGGCTGAATACGACCGCCTCGCCCGCACGCTGGGTCAGCGTGAAAGTGATTTTGAAGTCCTTCTCGCGTTCGTAGAAGTCTGCTCGAGCAGATGGCGGGAATATTTTTCGTTATCTAACTCGAGTGCCTTCCTCATATATATATATATATATATATATATATGTATATATGTATATATTCTTCTTCCATTCTCTCTTAGCTTCTCCCTTTTTTCTCTTTTTTTTTCGCTCCCATCTGCATCGTCTCTCGTTCTCGATCGCGCTGTCATATGCGCCGGCAACATCGAAAAGGATTTTGCTCACGTTCTCTCGAATCGCGGGATCTTCGCTCGAATATTAAATGTCAAATATGCATTTAAGATAAGAAAAGAAGTGTTTGGATTTACCACCCGCGTGAATGATGGTTGAGATTTGGAAGTCAGATGTAAATTAAGGAAGTAGTAAGTAAATTTGAATTTTGTAAATCTAAAGAACTTATTTAAAAATAGTAGTAAAGTGCTCCAAGTATAAAAATAATAGTATAAGTCAAAAACAAAAGTGTAAGTCATCCTATTGAACCTTTTATTACTTGCTCGGGTTCAATAAAGTATCAATGTCTGAGCTTTTAAGCTAATGGACAAGACATTTATTTATTTAAAGCGTCTGTTCCCGGATTTGTTTCGGATTAGTATGCAGTCGTATGCAAGACGTGCATCGGGTTAGAACGGAATATCATCGATAGCGTCGCATATTATTGTCGGAAATGTAGGCGCTCGCGGGAAAAGAGGAATCGATATTAGACGCGGACAGTGGCGGTGTGAAAGGCGAGTTGCAGACTTGCACACCTGTTGGCACAGCGAGTTCCAGATGCGCGGAATATCAATTAGTGAGCTAAAGATGATCTTGAGTTATGAATATTTCAGAGGCGCTCTCTCTCTCTTTCTCTCTCTCTCTCTCTCTCTCTCTCTTGTGCGCGTGAAAGACGTCGTTTCTTTAATGTAAACCTCGCGGATACTTTGTATAATTCAGAAATAGACTGCGCTGTCACACATCTAAATTCAGTGTCCCGCTTTTCTTCCGATAAAAAATTTGCATCCGCATTCGTATCGACGCGTTTGACATGTGCGACGACCTGCCGATCGCCACGTGACTGTAAAACGAGGAAAACTTTTTTTCCGAGATTTATTTGTGCAATATAAAAAAATTAGCAAAAGCAATAGATTTGTAAATTTTACATATAATTGAATAAAAACTTCAAAATAGATCTGAGACGTGAAAAAGTTTCTTTTGAAATATTAAATCGTCGAATAACGTAAAAGAAATCATATTGTTTGCGTCTTAGCGTAAAAAATCGTTTTTCAAAGTGCTCAAACTCTTTTGATGAAACTTTGGCGAGAGAATTGCAAAAATCTCAGCAGCTGAATATGTGCCACATTTTAGAAGCCTCTTAGCCTTTTTTGCTCGCTTTCTTAGCCAGTCATGTCTAGAGAAACGACGTTTGGCCTCGCGATGGCAACAGAAAATAGAAGAATCGCGCTCGGGAGAGTCGTACATCTGTTTTTCACTTTGCATAATATTCTTCACTGACGACGATTTCTCCGCATTTACCATCTCCTGGTCTATCTTTACACGCCTCTTACAACGAAGATCTTCGGTCAACTATCTCGTTGATCGTCAATGGAAGACGATTTTGCGTTCTTTCAAAAATACAGTTCTCTCTTGTGTCGTCTTGTTATTAACCTTCAGTAAACACAAGTGTAATAATAAGATCAAAAAATTTTTATCCTAAGTTTTGCTATCAGCAAAATAACTTTAGCGCTTAACAAAGTTGGAATAATTATTTAATTTGATGTGCGTTCTTTCTTTTTTTGTGTATTTAATAACTTTTTTTCAAAAAAAAGCACACATACTCTGTGTGTGTGTAACTCACTTAGGTATTGTAACGCTAAAATAGGCCTAAGTAAAAGACATGCAACGGCAATGCGACAAACGATATGTATACAAAGTAGCTGTAAATTTTAGAAGGTTCGAAACGGTTTTGCATAGACTGAGTATTTCACCACCAAATCGCTATGATAACTTAAAAATGACGAATTTTGAGCCGCGTTACTTTCCTGCGAGCAGAAAGAGAGAGAGAGAGAGAGAGAGAGAGAGAGAGAGAGAGAGAACGTTGCAGGCTTTAGAGGATTTAATGGATTTTGCCGAGTACGCTTCGAGGGTCATAAATGCGCGGGCCGATTTATTGTTGCTTCGAGATTAGATTCCGCCGGATGAGCTTTATCGCTATTGTTTTACGACTTTTCTCCGGTGTCGCAGTATGTCGCGCGTACTCGGATCGCGGACGGATGTATGAGATGATTTATGCGCGAATAAGCTCGCGTGTATATAGTATATATGAATTCGCTCGCGCGCCGCCGCTATAAAATGCACGCGAGGTTTATTTGTGCGTTTTGCAACACGCCCGTGGTAACAACCGTTTATTATAGTTATAACGCGCGTGAACATGATGACAACACCCGTTTTTCCCTCGTTTATTATGACAAACAGAAGAAACAGAGGCTTTAATTATTACACGTGCGACGCGAATCGATACCTCGTTAATTTTGACGTGAACAAGTATTTATTGTATGAATATTAACACGCCGTGTATATAATATAAAATCTGTTAAGAAATTGTTTAGTTATGTACAAAATCTATATATCTGTATCCAAAAAGAATTGCTGAGATTTTTATAAAATTACTGTCAATAATAAGAAATTAAGTAAAATCCAACCAAAATCAATCAATCAAGTAAAATTTTCAGTTTGAAAAAAGCATGCATATCGAGACTTTTATTTATTCGTTTTGTTGCAAGATGTGAAAAATGTCTCACCGCGGCGTAAACCACAGCTCTTCGTCTATATTTCCTCGAATCTGTGTGAAACGCAAAGTGTATATAAAGAGTCTTCCGACAAATCAGCAAAGTCCAATGGATGAAATAGTATCTAACGGTGCGGATTAAAACGAGATGCTTGTTCGAAACGCAAAAAGTTTACGCAACGGCGAAATACGAGACGGAGATCGGGATTAGCGATTTAGTGGGACGAATCGCGGCATACGTAAACAAAACTGTGCGAGAGAGGTGCGGCAATGCGAAAAGCCGCTCGAGCGTGTCTACGTGTCAGCGAGAGGGGAAAAAATCTGACAGCATAGGTACTTTACGAGCTGATCCGCGCGCGCATGGTTGGTTGGTCTGTTGCAGCGCGTAAATTTTCCTCTGAATATACGACATGTCCAACAACTTTATGTCAGAACTTTGTTATCCCTTACCTGAAGTGATATCTCGATAAAATGTTTCCTTGGTTGAATGGTCAAATAAAGGAAATCATCAAGATCAAGATACATCTATCAATATAATTTGCATTTTATAATAAACAGCAGAAAAAATTATCTTTTTTTAGGAAAAATATATTTGAAATTATATGATGATTTTGCGTGTGTGCGAAAAGAATAAATATTTTACGAGATTTTATTTGATATTTGTTTTAGTTTTTCTTTTATTATGTTACAGAATTTGTAAATAAAAAAAAAGTAAGGCGAAAAAGTTTTTAACGATCTAATTTTATTTTGCTAATCAGTGTTGAAGAAAGAGAGCTACGCACTTTTGTATATAATACAAAGTAGATATAACAGTGAGATTTTATCAGAATAAATACTTGAAAAAATTCGAAGATGAAAAAGGATCGCGAGTGGCGGGTTGGCACTTTAAAAGGTTGGAATCCCGGAGGCTATAACCCATTCAGTCCAATGGTTAAGGCAGCTCTGGGGACAGTTATGAAGAAGTTCTTGCGCCGCCGCCGTGCCGCGCCGTCTCGAGTTTTGCTCTTCCGTTCGCCTTACGTACGATGTAATCGTATTACATTCATTCTCTGCTCCGTGTCTGAAATATGCTGTCGGTCGTGAATTTAAAGTTACAAATGGAAATCTCCCGAACACCGCGGCTCCGAGGACAGCGACAGGAACAAAGGGCGGGTGATCTCGTTAAACTCTTTGCGGAAAAGAAACTTTTCCGGTGCGAGGCATTTTGCGTTTTTGCTGCTGATGTTCTTTTTCGAAAACTCGCTGAAACTCTTTTCAACTTTCATGATTCTCATATGCTAACTGAAAATATATGCTTTTTGCACTAAGTTGTTATTTATGCTATTTTCAAAATTCTACATAATTTTTTAGATATATTGCTTGTGTTTTTTTAAATTGATTTTTGAGTTTTATTTTTTGGCACTTGTGTGATTTCATAAGCTCCAATCCTTATTATTATACGTCCATCTCTATTCCGGAGTGACTATGAAACGTCTTTCCGGAGGAACAACGAGTTCTCAAGATCTCGAGAGAGGATGTTCCCGCCAAAGAAAGACTAGTTACTACCACGTTCCCTAGTTACCATACATTGCGCCTTCGGACAGCCTTGGGGTGAAACTATCTTTCTCCTTTGCTTCGTGAGGTAAGTTTCGAGGGATACGAAGTACGGTACGCCCTTGGCAAGCAAAGTTCAATTGGATAGCTCCGGTGAGTAATCGACGGTATCGATAGGTATCCCGGATCACAGAGCGGGAAGCGCATGTTAGACAATCTCGACACGAGTAACATGACGTCTCTCGGTAACTTATCCTCGTATCGACATGCGGCGGTTCAATCCGAATAGGCTTACTTCCCCTTCTCTTCTCTATCCCGCGATTAATGATCCGATCAACGTCGTATATATACGTGTCACGCGGTAAGTGAGTCTTACAACTCGAATACGGAATTGCGGCGAATCTGATTTCGACTTCTCCGATATATAATGTTATTCGTGCTTACCATATTACACATCGCACAATTTTTTATCACATCCTTGAAAAAAAACTTTACTTTTCAATTAATTTTAATTGTTTTAAAACGAAATAAGAGTTTTTTTATGTGTTGCATTTATTTTATTATATGTAGCGTGATCGTATGGTATTTTTCACAGGCATCGTACACAGCTCTCGTCATGCGTTTTCGGACAGAACAAATGTTTTTTGCACGCGCGTGCTCACATAATGTTGCGATATCGAACGACGTGAATAAGAACGGGATAAAAACTTTATTACGAGGCGGCGCGTAAGCGTTTTGCGCAGCTTACGTGTGTGCGCTATCTATACGCTTATGCCGCCTGAACGCGAATGTACGATTAATTAAATTGCATTTTGCCCACGGATTCCGCGTTGGTGGCGCGTGACCCGAGTGCGGAATGTCGCGTTCCGGCAAAGTTCCCGATGGCAAACAATTAGTCGATCCACGCGCGAAGAAAATCCATCACTATAAGCAAAGCACGCGAGATAAGATTTTCATGTGCATGTGTGCGCAAACGCCATTAACTTGAAATAAAATAATGTCTGGATGTGTCTTTCAAAAGAGAAAAATTAATTAAAAAATTAATTTTTTCAATTAACAGCTGTTTATAATTTTCGAAAGACATGAAAGGTTGCTCAATTTAATTTGCACATCTAAATATAGCCTCTGTATAACGTTCTACATGGAAGTCTATAAATAACGCGCGCGCGCACACACACATAATATGTCTACATTAATTATCCGTTGTAACCCGTAATTAAATAACCGCACGGTGCTGTAATTGTTTAGCATATTTAATAGCTTATGCACGCATGCATCACGCATCGCGACCAAGACTAATAGTTCAAATTGCGTTTAGTGCAAGTTAATCTTTTGGAAATGTGTCGCAACGCATTATTCTGAAACGTATGTCGACACGAAACGCATCGGTTGTTTATAGAATCAAGCGCGCGCGAGCGCGCGGGATGCAATCAATTTACACCAATTTCATTATCTCCCACTACTCCGCAGCAAATTAATTATTTGCGATATCGATTTAATTGGGCCGCGATAAAATCGTCGATTAATTTATAAACGCGGAATACACCTTGACAGCGCGTGCACGTTCGCGGTTGAAATTGTGGGAAAGAGAGATCACACGACGATATTGAGAGTAATGCCTAACCTAACCTAACGCTTGCGTTTTTACGAAGTTTGTCTAGAACTCGCGAAAAGATACACATACCGGCCGTTAGTTCAAGAACGTTATGCTTTCCTAAGAAATATGAATAGGTCATAAGAGCCATTTTTGCAAGATGTTATGCCGAAATATGCTTTATATATATATATATATATACACATATACATGTGTTTACATGTAAATTTTATACATGAGTTTTTTAATTGAAATTTCAATTATTAAAATCCTACCGGATGCTATATTTGCATCTCATGTAAGAAAGACTCTGTATACCCCCGTATACCCCCCGAACTAATTTTAAAATATTGCGAAAAAATACTCCTCAGCCAGGAGTCGAACTTGGAATTTCCGGCTTTCTGGGCCGTCGCCTTCCCTGTTGGCATATTTCGGCATAACACTTTGCAAAAATGGTTCTTATGACCTACTCATATTTCTTAGTTTAGACTTTTAGAGCCTTAAGATTCTTTATTAGTTATGCTTTCCGCCGGAAAGATCATTAAATTAGCACAGTTTCCAAAGACAACATTAAAAAAAGCTTTTATTTCAGACAAAGAACAAGTTCGCTCGCTTAACGTCGCCGTTTATAATAAGATATGTATTTTTAATGTATGACACGATTCTCGCAAATATACTATTAATATATATATATATTTTGCAAGTATACTATTAATTTATATATTTATATATATATATTTCACAGAGACAATTATAATAGCTAGAGAGAAATGAGAATCTCGATACCGCTGATCTTAAACGACGGGGCAGGCGATTAGCATCAAAATGGAAGCGTTGAAACGACGCGCGAGAATACGATTCTCTTGATCGCGAGGATCGAAATTAAAACAAAAAAAGGAAAGCAGAAACACGCCGTTCTAGTTATTCTTTGATGTTACGGCCGATTTTACATATCAAACATAGAGAAAGAGAAACACTAAGAGAACGTCCGTGTAGTAAATACGCTAGTAACGGCTTTATAACCGGGAGAACATCTTCTGTCCGATGTGAAATGTTGCCCGGCGCGAAGTCACGTTTCGGAGTACCCTTTTGGTTCCGGATATACGTTGCCAGCTGCACTTCGCGAGACCACTTTATGTTGAGAGCGATTCATCATAATGCTCTTCCCCACCTCTCGAGCGGTGTCTTTATCGGACGAGCGCGTGTATACACTGTACATGTAGAGCATAGATATGATCCCTCTTCCCGTCACATCCTTTTTCACGCATGACGATACGCGCTCAAGTTTCTCTCGTCCGATTTAAAACTAGACGTGATATATCAACGGACTGTCTCTTCTTCCGGTCTCAAAAAAAGCATAATGTGTAAAAGCACCTTTTCAAAAGCACGAACAAATCGAAAAATACATTCCGCGCGTTTTCGTTTCCGAAATAAAAAAAATAAGCGTTATTGTTCTAAGTAAATAACTTGCAATTAACAAAGTATTGTATAATTATTGTAAACGAGCGATATATTTTTATATTAAATATTTATAATATTATAATTGTGTATATTGATGAAAACTTCGTGTTTTCGAGTATTTATATTCAAATCGAAATAATTTTGTTGAGAGCAATGGAAGGCATGCCGCTCATTATCACGTAATTAGCTCTTGGCATTTTCCGGCAATATCGGGTAGATTAATTATTTCAAAATAATGTCGCGTGAACGGAGAGTGTGTTATGATAAATTTAAATCGATGCTAATGACGTTTTTTTGTGAATAATATTTAGATATGAACGCATCGCATCATTCATGAGTTGGCAGCGGAATCATGAAAACTTTGCTTGTATCGACATTCAATGAAAGTTGTAATTTTTTCATTGTTCAGAAAAAATTAAGTAAAGGCTAATTATTGACGCGCGCGCATGTTGAACCGCTCGTAAAATCCATTTCCTCGTCGTTTCTCATCTCATCTTGATTCAAATGTTCAAAATTCTTTAATAGTTTGCTTATTTTATTTTATTTTATTTTATTTTATTTTATTTTATTTTTTTTTTGGTCATTGCCGCCGGTTTGAAATCGCGAGAAGAACTCGCGCCAACGAACGAGCTTGATGTGGCTAAGCGGATGGGCATTGCGGAATAGGAAAGGAAAGATGGTTAATGAGCAGTAGAAAAACAAAGGA
>QVNZ01019696.1:0-26329 GCA_014825645.1 Pseudomyrmex dendroicus
AGAGAGAGAGAGAGAGAAGAAGGGAGCTCGAAAAAAAGCGCGGGGAAAAAGCTTGTAATTGGGCGACATCTCGAGAGCTTCTGTCTCGAGGAGACAGAGAAAATTTCACTCGGCATCCGTCCGCGAACCGCCCGCCGTTTTCTCTACGGAAATTTTATTATGCTTTCGTGAAGAGTTCCGTCGTCGCCGTGGAAGAGACGAGAAAGCAAGAAGTGAGGAAGATAAGGGCGGAGATGACGAAATAAAAAGAGAAAAAAAGGGGGAGAGACCTCAAGTCTCTTCCTTCGTTTCGCGTCAACGAGATACTTTAAATTTCGCGCGCTGAATTATATCCCGCGTTGAAATCCGCAGTTCTCTCGCCGCTAAGACTAAGCCGACAAACACATCTTTCCTACGAACGTGAAACAAAACGATCGGTCGTATTTAATCGCTCTTATCGTCTTCGTCTTTTTAGCAAGTTGAGTAACGAAATGCATATATCGCGACATTAACTGCAGCGTATAACAATATTCAATATTATCGCGTATATCGCTTTTAATTGGTACTTCAATACTTCAATACTTTATTAATCGAATTATGCAGGTTTAATAATGCGCGTTATGTGAAATATTGTGCCGCGAACGGGAAATGATTCGAATCGTGTGTGTTTCCGAGCAAGTCATTATATCTCGTGATATTCCAAAATTTTGCCGAGAGATTTATCGATAGAATTTCACCGGGACCTCACCACGCCGAACCTTTCTCGCGATGCGTGCGCGCGTTGCGCATAAAAGTGGCAGAAGCATTTAATTTCAATGACTAGCCGTCGGGCTTATAACACCGCGTAAGTTTGCTCGCGGAGTAGATTATCCTTGAAATGTCGTGCAACCTCTCCCGATTGAAAATCTGACTTGGCGAAAGAAAAAAAAAAGATCAAATAAGAAAAGGACAAGCCGGTAAGAAGACTTCGAGTGAAGTGTGAAAGAACTTCATTGAAGTTCGCTACTATCAACTTTCAAAAACTATCGAGATCGCGGGAGCTTTTTCGCAAGTTTCGCAACATACATACATACACTCTTAACGGTACTTCGCACATATAAGCGCGCGCGCGCCAGATCAAAGTAATGGAAATTTCTTCATCATTTCGCCGTCTCGCGAGAAGCTTTCATTACGCGCGGCCTTCGCTCGTTCTCTTCCTCTCCTTGAAACGCGCGTTTGCTTCTCTCTGCAGAATATTACTTTAGAATTTTCATAAGAACGCTTAACTCAAACGATCACTTCACTCTTGTCCTGGTGAAATGGGGAGAGCCCCGCGCGACTCTCTCCCCATTTCACCTTCTCCATCTTGTCGCCATTGAACCGTGGTCCAAACATATTTCCCGGCGTCTTTTATCACTCAACGTTCTCTCTCAAGTAAGTACCTCTCCTTTATACTCTCTCCGCACCGACGACGACGACGACGACGACGACGACGCGAATTCATTCGAACCAATACCTAATTCAATGCCAACCCGCCGCCGCCGGCACGGGCGGCGCTTTCTTCACGGGCCGACGCTCGTGGAGTTTCACGTTTACGGGAAATCCCGGGATATTCATGAATCGCATTTTCCGTAAAATGGATCCGCCAAACCGCAGTCCGCCACGGCACGCTGCCTCGCCCGACAGAATCTATTGTGAAGTCGACAGGCGCCCGTCACTTCGCCCGCGCATCTCCTTGATTGGAGACATTTTAACGTGACAGGCGACAATCCAAACGATACGTCAAGAGAAAGAGAGAACGTCCCCAATAATCGATGAAAGGAAACTAGTTATAATATAAAAAGTTTCTTTTAACATGTGTGTGTGTGTGTTGCTTTTTTTTCACATCATCATTAAGTTTTTTTTTTTTTTTTGTCAAATGTGCTGTGCCTGCACGATGTAAAGACTGCCGCTTGTTATTCTCTCTATAAGAAATATAATGTTTCACAAATACGCCGCTTCTCAAAAAGAAAACAAAAACTATTCTCCTTAATTATCGAATAATAACAAAGTCATTGAGAGTTTATTTTTATAATGAGATGTAAGAGTTTATAAGTGAGAGATTGTGGTAGAATCTTACATTCTTCTTCCCGGCAGCGGCAATTTTACTTTGCCAAGTTAATTAAGGCCTCATCCCCCGAGATAGCATCAAAAACCCGAGCGCTGTAAGTAAGCAACGAAGAAGAATCGTACTTACGATCTTGTCTTCTCGGAAAAAAAGTTTAGAAGATTATTACGGAGTGACAGGATATTTTAATTTGATATGTATCAAGAGTTTTTTTGTACACATTCTAACGCTCCGATAATATTATACGCAATTTTTAAATTACATCCGTAATTTCGCTTTTGCCAAATGTAAACTTATATTTCTGCTGAAATATTCGCAGAAATATAATTTTTTAAAAATATTAATAATTTGTTTCTCTCTTGCATTATGATTTTTAAGGTGCTACTAAAAATAAATTTACATATTTAACGGAATAACATTAATAGAAAACGTTGCTTGTTTTACGGAATTTCCTTGCAACTCGGCAACAAAAACCAAGTCTCGCTGAGTATTATCTTTACACCGCAGTTTAAATTTAAACCGAGATTGCGCAGTTACGCACACTTAGCGATGTACGCGCGAAGTGTAATCAACGCCTCGAATTACACGACCAGGGAATCTGTAGAAAATCCCGGTGGATTCTGCAAAGAGATGGAGAGAGAGAGAGAAAGAGAGAAAAAGAGAAATGCAAACGGGATACGTAAACGAATCTTTTAAAATGTATCACGTTCTTGCTAGAAGTCGCGAGACAGATTAAACCGGTGAAAGATCTCGCGAGAAGCCCTGAGAATTTTTAACACTCTTCGTTCCGCTTATCAAGCGGACAACACGCGCGTGTCGCTGATGTTGATATTCACCAGGAATTTAAGAGATATCGAATTACGAATACTAGAGAGAGAGAGAGAGAGAAAGAGGAAGAGAGGTTGATCTCGAGCACGTTCTACGCAAATTCATCGAAATTTCATTAGACCGGAGTGCATCTTTTCATAGCGCGCGCGCGAACTTTAAAGCCCGGGAAGCACTTTATGGATCAATTATTAGTTGAACGAAGTAAGTTGCACCCGACTTCGAGGGTAATGCGCTATCCCCGGGCTATGTAAGATACGGGACGCGAACGATATAGCCTGGGGGGACGGATTATGCACATACCGACGTACGGAGTCGAACGTGGATTAAATTAATGATGCAGCATCTATGTATGTTAACTGTATGAAGTAGTTAGCTAATGGTATACACGTTGGCAACAAAGGGCCGGTCTTGCATAATTTTATGCGCGTGTGTGTGTTGCTTGAAATTCATGTCCGCCGGATAGTTTACGTGACGTCGCATGTTAATAAACTAACATATTCGGTCGGAATAATTACGTAATATATTTCTTTCGCGCGCGCGGTAATTCGTTTAATCTCTACCCGTATAAAGTCCTTTAGCGTAATATTAATATTAATCCCGGCATAAATTGCAAATGTATGTAAAGATATCGGTTTATGCAAATTAATATTCGCTTTCTCCTCCCATCCCCACCCCCGTCGACGAGCGTTACGATATAATTACATTTATTTTTTTTATCTATTATGTAAAAAATTAGATAAATATATCAGAAAAGTGTATTGATATAATTTACTTTTATTTTTTTATAGAGCGTGTGTGTGCGCGCGCACACACACAGTGTGTACAGTTCGCGCGCGACTTATTTATGCGCAAATGCACGTTGTTATTATTATAGTCATTAGAGTCAAATTAATCGCTGATTTATTAACGTAATGGTTATGAAAGCCATTTCGCCGTGATTAAGAAGGAAATTTATAGTACTACTCAAATTACATGCACATATTTAACGTCAACATTATAACAAGACCGACGCAAAACCGACTGGTATAAATTACGTCCGATTACACGTAAGATCGGTTTTATAAAAGAGCGTAACGATATTTCGAATTTTTCTTCGAAATCACGCGCGATCCTCTCTCGAGCAACAAGGGCGGATTCCGATCGATATATCACAGTTATCATAAATAGGCACTTACAACTAATAAATAGTGAAGGAAACGCAATATAAGTTATCTTCGCGAGATCCTATCGTGCGGCCATAACCGTGGCTAAAAGCTTTTAGTATGTAAAGTACGGGATGACCGCCGTCCATCGCTACGATATTATCGATGAAATACGAAACGGAAGGTGAACAGAGACGGAACGAGAGAGGAATGGCGACGAAAAAGAAAGAGAGGAAGAGAGAGAGAGAGAGAAACGGTTGAAAAATAGAAGATCGACGGAGTGTGTGATTTCACGTAGGATCGAAAAGACGAGGGGTCCTCTCTTCCGACCATTAGAGAGACCGCACACACATACATATATACATACATATAGTACACATATATTTATACTCCAACCAGTTCTCCCGATTGGCCAACGGAAGCGTGAAATTCCCAATTTCTTTTCCCACCCGACGAGAATATCCCGGCTAGCGGTTCCTGGATCGCTTTCCTTCTCGTCGTCCGTGTATGTGTTGCGTGCACGTATGTATGTACATACATACGTATATACGAAGGACATATAGAGACTGTTCGAATACGTACACAGGACGATATATGCGCATCTACACGTATACACCGTTAACGCGAGTCCTTCCGAGGCTCTTGTCTCCTTTCGTAGGCGACACGAATCACGAATCTCGAACTGAACGGATAGCGATGTAAAAGGAGCAATGAAAGGGGTAAGGAGCGTGAGCGCGCGCGCGTACGGGAAGATTATACCGGAGGAAATACCCGGAGTAATTTCTGCTATCCGTCTCTAACTCTCGAGATGGTCCTTGTACACGCCCCGTGGGAGACACCTGTTTCCCGGTATCGGTCCGAATTCCACTAACCCGAGGTGGCTGCACTTCCGCGGGTCGATAACGGCAGCTGCCTGCAGGATCGTTCGCCGTCCGCAGAGACCTCGTCGGAGACAGAGAGCAAGAGAGAGAGAGAGAGAGAAAGCGAGAAAGCGAGAGAGACAGAGAGTGAGAGAAACCGGAGACGTTACGTCAGATAAACACACCCTTCACTCAATTATACAAGACAAACAATTCTTAGTAATGACGTTCGCGTCCAGACGGTAACGCGTCGACTGGCAATTTCTCCGACGGAATGACAATTAAATGCGAGCTTAACGATGGGGTGGCAAATATTATCCAAACTATCTCTGTTTCTCTCGTGTGAATAATGTTTACTTTTACATCGAACGCAATAGCGAAGATAATATTCTCGCATGTTTTTACGACTAACAATTATTTTCTTGACGTGCGGACGCTGTGAATCGGGTCGATAGTGGCGCGGGGATTTGATTATTTTGCGCCTTCTCTCGAGATAATTATTAAATTCGTGAGCTTATTAAGAAGTTTCGAAACTAAAGTTTCCAGAGCGCGACTTATATAAGAGGAGGTTGTGTATCGATTTTCGTTATTTTCATCGCGAGCGAGAGAAAATTAAATAGAACAGCGGAATATTAAATCAATAGGGTATCTTCTTCGCAAGAGAGAGGAAACAAAAAAAGAGATAAAAAAAAAGCTTCGTGGTAGTATATTAGAGTAAATAAAAAAACAAAAAAACAAAAAAAAAAGAGCACAATTTTCCTGTAATTGACACGTATAAAAAGTGAGCGATCTTATCAAACGAATAAAAATCGCGAAACATCGAGATATCAGAAACGGCGTCTGTTTATTCTCGACGAATTACTGGCGCGCAGTGGTAGATAAGAGCGAGCAATAAGAAATGATCTTCGAACTCGGTAACCAACTCGGTAAGAGCGCCGAGAAAAGTGGATTTAGCTGATTACAATTAAAACAAGCAGATTACTTTCCCGGAAAATAACGGAGAGTGCAGATGAAATACGCGGGAGAAATACGCGGTAAAGAAAGACCTCGAAACCCTCGCAAACTAAAAGTACAATACTTAATTATTCGCATAAGTAATTAATTACGCCCCGCTAAAACCAATCGTTTCGTTCGTTCCTCGATCTGCGTTCAGCATCTGAGACACATTTTCGATGAAAATCCCAGCACGATTTTTAGAAATATAGTCACGCGCTTCCTCGGATAAAAGAGAGAGAGAAAGAGAGAACCCAGAAGCAATCTCCGGCAATCGATATCCTTCTGGATATCGTTCCGCCGCCGAGCGCGTCTTCGTGAAACATTTCCTTCCGGCTTAGATCTTAGCGACCTCCAAGGAGTTGAATATCGGTATTCGGATCGGGATCGCGCGCGCGGTGGACCTCGAAGACTCTCGCGGCTCCGATTGAAATGTTCTCTGCGGCGAGAACGTACCCCAGCTGCCGAAGCCGCTTTGGGTTTGCGGTAACCATGAACTTCCGCCTCTGTTCCGTGTGCGCTTTCCTCGCGCGCACGTTTCAACGATCGTGTCCATCGACAAGAAGAAGAAGAGGAAGAAGAAGAGGAGGAAGGAGAGGAATCTCCTCTCGCCGAACTTATACACCTTCGTTTCTCCGTTCACCTACACGTATCCACGTAGAAAGAAAGACGCTCCGCTCCTCACAATGCTCGCCACGTCGGCAGCTCCGCGAGCGTGACCGCGCTGCGTGCGCAAAAGTATGCAGCGCACCTCCTCTTCGGTAAGCCGCGGGTGTAAAAAAGTCCCGGCCCGATACCGCGGCGCGAGAGGCAGCGGAGCATGGAGCTCTGTGCGCTCCGAGCATCTACTACGCGGGAACGCCAAACGCGGTAGCAAAAGGCGTAGACGCGCGGGAAAAGAGAAAGAGAGATCGCGACAAGAAGCCGAGGGGAGCACACAGATGAGGTCACTGGGGCCATGGGACATCACGTTACATCAGCGCGGGAATGTATTTCTGCGGCAACGGCGGTGGCGGCATTGCATTTCCGAAGCGGACACGATGGATAGGCGCTTTCGTTCCGCCGTATGTCTCCCTGATGCTTCGAGAGTGGAAGATGCGTAAGCTGACGGCGGGATACACGCGGCGAATACAAAATAGGAGGCGTCAAGTGAATAAATCTCCCGCGAAAGTACTCGCCGGTGCTTATTAACGCTGACAGATCTCGCTTGCCGCGCGTGTGGTGCGTATATGCGTGGGCGCGCGTAGGTGGAAGACGCATTATCTCTTTCTCTCCAAACGTGCGCGCTGTACGTTGTACATACTGAGAGCCGTATTACGCGCCTAAATCGCAAGGGGCAGGGAAATGAGCGAGCCGACTGAATAATGCCTGGTGTAATATCGATTACACCAGTCGAGGAACTTGGCCGCTCGCGGCCGCAGGAAATGATTTCGCACGGCGAAGCTTATAGCTCCCGTCGGGGGCCCTCCGGAAAGGAGGGAGGAGGCAGGGTAAAGGGAACGCTAAGCGCTTTCCGTTAAGGCAACGTATTAATATCCTCTCTACTTAGCGAAGCGTTTACTGCTTACGCGCTCGCCCGATAGTCGAGAGACGTGCCGCGCTGGCGGACATAATTAACTATAACACCCAGACCGAGGGAGAGAAGCCGAGCCAGACTCGGGTTTTTCCCCCTCTCCCTCCCTCTTTCGCTCGTATCTTTTCTGTGTGTCTCAATGTTACACTCCGCAAGTCCCGGTCGGGAGGCACGACCGCGTATAACACGCACCATGCATCAAATTAAAGGTCAAACCTGATCGCGCGCGGCGGTATTATTCGTCTTCGATTTCCATCGACGAGCTCGCGGATAGACGGGGAGGAAGGTGAGGTCGCGCCTCGCGCGATGTACACACACGAAGAATTGATGTCGGTATGCCAGCTAACGGTTGTTGCGCGGATACACGAAATGTGTTGCTTTGTTCTCTCTTGTCATCAATTCTGATGCCGTGGAATCCCGATATCCCGATCTTGGGAGCCGGGGGAAACATCTTCGACATTTTCGTTTGTATGTCACGGGCGTATTCTCTTCGACAGGGAAAAAGCGTAAGAGAAGTTTCGCACCGACAGGAGAGAAACGGAATGGAGAATTTTGTGTGTAATGTATGTGTGAATAAATACATATAAATTCTGGAATTTTCTGTTGAATTTTTTCTCGTCAACTTTTTGCGTTTGTCAGCGAAAAAAATCCGTAGGGAAATTTCTCTCGCCGATTGATAATAAATTAAACGAGTGCGAAACGAGATTTTAATTGCACCATCCGCGTGGCGATCGAGATAATCGCTACATTTTTGCGTTTCCGAAGGAACGTTAACCACGGTGGACACCTACGGGCTCCACCGTGTTCCTGAGGCTCTTCACCCACGCGGCTGCGAAGGATGTTGCGTGGAACAGGATAATTAACTGTCATGTAAAACCTTGTATCTTGTTACCTTTCTCGTTGAATGGCCTGTTCTTTGCTCTCCGAGCAACTTTCTGCTCACTCATGTGGAATGCGAACGAGCGAATAGACGCCCCGTTCCTCGATTTTTTCAGTGTATTTCCGTCGACTCAGCGCGCGTCGAAAACAGAGGGAAAGACGTAAAGGACAAGGACCGCGAACCAGAGAGACGTCAAGGTTTTTGCTCATTTCGGTCGATTTTCCGAGTGGCAACTGCGCATTGCTCTTTCTCTCTACTTCGCCTCTAACGAGCCGTCAAAACAAAATTCCGCGCGATAACAAAAACATGTGAGCTCAGGAGCGGCGCAATTGTTACGTGGTCCATATTGTCGCGAGGGCTAACGAGATTTTTCGAAATGTTTGGTTTTTTGATGAATTCTTTTTTCTTCGAAAATCTGCCAAAGTTTGCAGAATATATCTCGATCAAAAATCCAAAGCTGAATGATGAGCGTGGGAATAGATTGACGGAGAGGAACCGTGAATGGCCGGGAGAATTAGCAGCATTGCGCGAACGCGATGCGGTAGCGCGCAGACCATGTCAGCTTCATGACTCGGAACTGGGATAACTCGATACACACTGGCGGGCATGTACAGCGCCGCGCCAGCCGGTACGGCTTCACATGTATATTCGAATATGCAATTTACCCGACCGACAACCTTACCCGTAAATATAAACCACGTCAAAAGTTCTACGCGGCGCATAAAGCTAAAGAACGTAGCGTCAGCTCTTCCTCGCTTGCTAGGAGAAACGCAAATTTGTCCGTCTAGACGTGTACGTGTGTGTGTGTGTATGTGTATGCGCGCGCGAGCATGAGTTGCATCGTCATTCGAAATGTTTCAATCAAAGGAAGCTGCTTCCCCTCTCTCGGCGCAAATATTTGATATCTTCCCGCAAATTTACATGCCGTAATTTAGACAAACAATATAAACACGATTGAGAAAAACTTATTTCGCGTCTCGAAACTTATCTAAATTAAATATTTTTATATCGAATTAAAATCGTAAAAAAAAAAAAATCCAAATCGTACGGGACTGTTTTGACGTTGTACTCTTAAATAAATAAAAAACTACGTATACTGAATCCAGCATATAGTTCGCATGAGAGGAAATAGTGTACCTACACGTATATAACGCGCGCGTATTTCCGCGGACTTCTTGTTGCATAAAATCCGTATTACGAAGGTGATACCGTCCGTAACGCGAGCGAGAGAGACAGACAGAAAGAGAGAGAGAAGGTCTGCGGAGCAGACCGGTTGTTAGACCAAAGACCATTAGGTTAGAGATTAACATCCTCGGTATGACCACGCGCTAATTTTCACGGTGGTTGGTTGAAGATATCGGAATGTATAATCCGGTCGGCTCAGATTTTCCATGGAAAACACGGCAGCTAAGTTGTTGCGGACAGCTGCATTAATTCTCTTTAAGTCCTGCCGGCGCGTTTATATTAATAGAGAGAAGACACGAGACACGAAGATGCGCCAGCCAGGAAGGCGTTAAATTACACTTAACCCCGCACTTGCTTTCGGAATTTGCCAGGAAGTGCGGCGACGGAACGACAAAATTATTGCGGAAAAGACGACCGCGCTGAGCGCGCGCCGGTGTCTGAGAATTTTGAATTGCAGGTACGGCGGCGGTCCACTGTGTGTATAAATGGGCCTGCGGGTATCAATGTAAGATTAAATGCGCGATACCGACCTCGTAATCCAGTCTGCATCTGATATCGAGGTTAACCGTATAAACAGACATTCGAGATCGTCTTTGATATCACGGCCACTTTACTTCTGACTCGGTCGGTCGCGCGCGCATCTTCGCAAATAGAAGAAACCCTTGACTGCTTACTCGCTCTGGTTGATCTCGCATCAAAAGCCCGGTGATAACGTAAGCGTGATGAATGCGCCCGGCCGCGTCAGCAGAGAGTTTTCGTATCGCCCTATTTATAGAATAATGTCTGGCAAAAAAAAAAAAAAAAAAAAAAAAAAAAAAAAAAAAAAAAAAAAAAAAAAACCGACGTCGAGCGGCGAATACGAAAGTGCCGTGAAAAACTTGCATTAAAAATTGTCCCGAGAGAAATTAAATACTTTCACACTCGGCGCACACAAAATGCGCTGCTACGAAAAATGTAGATGCAACCTGAGAGCAATTTTTACACACACAAAATGACGTAAAACAAAAAGGGTGGCGCGCTATCAATTTGTTCCGGTTACGCATTTCCATTATCGTCAACGACGATAGATGCTGTGTCGATTGGTACGCGTGGCGCTCATATCTTTCTCGCATAGCAAAGATACGCGCGCGCGTGCGGTCCTCTTTTCATTACGATAATCTCTAACGTAGAGTTCGCGCGAAGAATTCTCGCATTTCCGGCACGTATACGTATCGAACATTGATTGCAATTTCATATGCGCATATCTCGCTCGCTTTTTTCATATTCTTCGGCCATTCAAACATGTAGGCGTGAATTTTTATTCGTCGGAAAAGATTTTTATGAAACGACACGTAGAACGAATATATGTACGCGCTATATATTATATTATTACGTGAGAATGTCATACGGTTCAGTTCGCAGACGAATTAATATATTCTTTCGATCAATGATTTAAAATAGAATGTAGCATCGTGAAGAATTTTATTTGGGATTTAACGCGTTTCGAACGAACGCATCGAAAACAAATTTCCAAAATACAAAGTTTGCTCCTTGTTTCGCGTTCAATATAAAATAAAACCAGAACCAATCTTTCTGGCCCAAAAATTTTGGATACGAAATTTCGAAGAATACGCCGAAACTCATAGTGACACTTATCCCCGCTTCCGAGATTTACGAGTTTCGCGAGATTGGCGGGAAAACGTACCGCGTGGATTACGTCAATGGATGTCCCGGAAAACTTCGAGATTTTGCGCAAGTCGTTTGCGGGAATATTTCCGGACGCATATACGGGAACCCCATCGCAAAAACGTCGAAAATTTTTCTCATTCACTTTATCACGGGCGAGCTTCGAGTTGAGTAAGTATAGATTTTTCTTGCGCCGCACCCCAGGGAGTGGAAAACTTTTTTTTTTTCTCGGTAGCTCCTTGAAAATTCTCTCGGGACGCGCGTTTCCGTGTCGCATGGAAATATAAACCGCGCGCGTGTTCTCGTCGCGGCGGGATTTTACTTATTGCTCAGTGACCACACAGAGTCGACCTCGCGAACCACCGCCGCGTCCGTAATCACTGGCGACTTGTGCGCTGGCAACAATTTTAAAGAGCTGACGAGACTAAATGACCTCTCATTACACGTCGCTGGCGATTTATACGCGACGTCCATAGCGCCGTAAAATGATCGTCGTCGCTGTCATTCGACAATGCGTCCACGCGTCGCCACATTTGCATTTGCCCGAGTACCGGCCGTAATAACACGTCTATCGTGTATGTACGTGCGCGCGTGTTGCGTTGGTTTCGACAAGTGTATGTGAATTTGTATTGCACGTGATGTTACAACAAGACTTTCGCGATGATCGTCTTTATAGCTTTGCAGCTTAAAAAGTCGCGAAGCACAATATAAATGGAAATAATTCTCGCAATAAACGGTCGAATTGTGTTCGATTCGCGACATCAAATTGTGACTTGAAATACTGTTACTTTCTACAATTGAAGTAAATTATAAACGAAATATCGATGAATTAAATCGGCGTTGTCGCGCTTATCTCAGAAAACAGCGCGACATGTAACACAGAGAGAAAGAGAGGAGAGAGAGAGAGAGCTCGCCAATTACACGAAACTTTGTCGCGCACATATACTTGAGAGTTAACAATAACGACCACAATTTTCAGCTTTATCTAAACCCGCAGCTGTTAATTATTACGATAAAGTAAACGAAGTTAAGTCCAACTCCGCGAAAACGTGTCACGCGAGTTACCGACAGGTGTAGCACGACACGTGACAGCGTTGCTTTCGCGAATATAATGCACGGCGTGAGGAGAGAAGTTGACTATTTCCGCGTGAACGCCATTGGAAAATATTCAACGCTCGATCGAAATTCCGATAATTATTCGATGCTTTCAAACGATAAAAAGATTTTCAGCAATTAATGTAATATGTGGATGCAGAAGTAAGGTGACATTAAATATTTGCAATAAATAAATGAGACAGATCTAAATTATTCTCAAGTATTGCGATATATAGCAAACATTAATTAATGCATAGAGAGAGAGCCTATATATTATAAATAAATAATTACAATATTCTAGAACATATATCTGAATATATATCATCGCGAATATTCTACAGTCGCGTGTAGCTCGCGCGATATAATGATGAAATTTGTTCAACTACGAACATATAATTTTAATAACCGAGCACCGCCGCGCGATATTACATCGCACTTTCCCGAGAAACCAATTAATTTACACGCAATGAGGAGAGAAACTATTTCGCGAAACATAAAATATTTCACTTCCATTTGATTGACATTTTGACAGTCTGAACTGATAGGTAGATCGTTTTTAACCGCCGATGTATTTGCCATCGCCGCAAGACGCGAGAAGTAATGCGCGGTAATTTCTAGATCGCGCATTTAGATAGCTCCGCGCGCGCCCTTTGCGCGTTCCTCTGATTAATCGAGTTACGTGGGCGCCGCGATAAACGCGCGGAGCATGTGTGAAAGATGCGCGCGAATCGACGAGCGCTCGACGCGTCAATCGTTATTTATATGCGCGTGCTTAAAAAGCAGCGCGATATACGGTACGCGCGGAGCGGTTTTTATACCGACCGCATTAGGTAATCCAATTGTACGTTCCACTTTTGCGGATTCGAATAACCAACGTGAGGTCAGATTACACTTTTATTTATGGTAATCCTTACCAATTACCTCATTTCCCCACGGAATTCGCGCAAAAGTAGGTTTTGTTTTGATTGAATTTCCTAATTTATTCTGAAAAATATAAAAATAACGTTTATACATATTTTATATATATATATATATACACAAACACACACACACACAAAGCGATCAGAATTGACTTGTCAATATTTTCTCATTATCGTCAATGAAATCACGTCTTTCGTATTACTCGCTCTATCATTATGTCCCAAACAAAGTCAGAAATTCAATTATCGTACTTTTTAATTAGTCGCAACTTCGTCAAAGCTGACGCGTACCACAAAGAGTGTACATAAAATATCGTATAGAAAAAATTATTCAAATAGCCGGTCGCAATTATGAATGTGAGAAATATATACGTACATACAGTACTGCGCGAAGTTAGTTTGCTGAGAATCATTAAAAACAGAGTAAGCCGGGATTCGCCGGGCGATAATTAAATTTGTGTTGTCAAAGACTGAGCAACTTAACTTAACTTATTAGGCGAAGTGGGATATTTTGAAAGACGCCTGTACGCCGCGCGGCGCCAAGCGATCTAGTCATTTATACAAGAGGGCATTAATTATAGAATATCGTGGCTGTGAAACTTCCTAATTCCGGTATGGCCATTAATTAACGGGAGCTTCAAACTCTAATTCCGTGCCCGAGTGCAAATACATTACGGAGAACACGGGTGGCTACGTGTACGTATAGAATCGCCGGAATTGCGCGGGAAATTGCAACCACAAAATGCATGGATCCGCTGTGTTCACGGAGGAACACGACTTTCAGATTGACCCGATACTCGCAGCGCTCGGAGGAAAAACGAGGGAAGAGAGCCGGAGCGCGCGACGCGATGAGAAAGGAGAGAAAAATGTAGGGAAAGAGTAAAACAGAGTGAACGAGAATAGGGATAACCGACAACGTAGATAGAGAGAGAAAGAGAGAGAGAGAGAAAGAGAGAAGAAGAGAAAGAGAAGACGCGCGAGAGAAGGTAAATGCACTCGCAAGAGAGAAAGAACGAGACGCGAGATGAGAAGAGAGAGGGAGAATGCGTGGTCCAGTAAGCGTCAGTCTTCAATTCCGCGCCGTAGTGCGCCAGTGTACCCGGCCATTTGCATATGAATCAGGATCAGAGGAGCGCACCGAGGGTCTCGAAGCGTGTATGTGGCGGCCATGATACGAGGACAAACAATCGCTCGCAATTATGCAAATCCCGGTTGCGGTGGCGCGATGTCTTGAAAAAAAAAAAAAAAAAGAAAAAAAAGAAAAAAAAAAAAAAAAAAACGAAGTCTCGAAAAAAAGCGCGCGAGAATAAGCTTGGTTAACGCGTTCAAACAAAAAAGCTCTCGCCGCGTTGTGGTGGCATAAAATTCCGAGGGTCGCTCGAGGATCATTACAGTTACGGTAGAACGAATTTTGGGACCTCGCGACCGACATCACTGCGCACGTGGATAGCGCGTCAAAAAATGGGTCGATCGAATTTACGCCGCCAAACGCGAGCCGAATAAAAACCGCGAGCGTTGTTGCTCCAAGTGTATGCGAGCGCGTATTCTTGCGCGCTCGTATACGCGCACCGACACGCATCTCTCTTCTTCTCTGTGCATTTTCCTTTCGCAATTTGCATATGAATCTGAATCGAGTTCCGGTGACGCGCAGCCCCCGAGAGCTGGCGCGACAGAAGACATACAGAGGCGTGTGAATGAGAAACTAGAGTCAAAAACAATGAACGGTAAAGCGTGAAAAGTGAAAGTACTAATAAATCGAGAAAATCGAAAGAAAGTTAAGGCAGAGAAAAATAAAATATCTAGTCTCGTGCAGAAAAAGAAAACAACAGAGAAGGAAACGAAGCGCAATAAGAGAGAGAGAGAAAAAAGGAGTAATAGTCAGCGTTGAGCGAGGCGCCCGCGCCAGAGAAAATCAGTAGTGCGAGTCAGCCACACGCGCGCCTTCCTTTTAAGCGCAACTTGCTGCTGAGCAGAGAAACGGCAATGGGGCAAACACAACGCGGGCGTGTCCATATCGAGGCACCTTGTTTTCCAGAGCGTATAAATTCAGGACCGTAAACAACGTCATAAAACCTACCTAATTGCGCTCCTTATATCGGTTTCTAATAGATCCCTTCGCGTTGTGAGCAACACGCGAGTTTCCCGGTGCGCGTTTCGCTCGGCGAAGGACAGGCGCGTCCCGCGCTCACGAGTGAATTCGAGGAAACAGGAAGAAGGAATGCGAGCTCTTCTCTCGAGCATATAATAAACTATTACTCGTGTGCACATAGCCGGCAGAGCGGACGGTCGCTCGTACATGCGCCGGCGCAATTTGCGAAACGTTCGCTCGCCGTGTCGATACGTTGTAATTTGTGCGTGTTTAAGAGCACGCATTACGAGATTATTATGCGCGCCGTGTGGATTACGTAATCACCGGGAGAACGACTCCCATCGAATGTCAACGTTACCATGCACGTTTACGCGCGGAGAAAATTTTTCCCTTTCGAATTCCGAGCTCGCGTCGTTATCGCCGCTTCAATGCCGCCGATAGATTGCCGTCTTTATTCCCATTATTGCGTCTCATTCGTTGAACGATCGTGAGCAAAATATCATAACGCTCGAAATGCGCGAACTTAAATGCCCGAAACGAGAGTTCAAAGTCTTTAGCACACACACATGTAAAAATATGTTAAGTATTTCCGGCTACACTTTCCTCTTGATAATTCCGGAAAATTCTATCTCTCGTTTTCTTTGTTAAAGGATACAGTTATCGTTACAATAATTTCTACTTGCAGTGAGATTACATTTCACACGAGAGAAAGAAACAGAGAGAAAAGGAAAAAAAGAGAGAGAGCTTAGTGATATTATAGGATTTTTTCCGGAAAATAAGTTCGCGCAGGAATGCGACTCGAATCTCGCGAGCGGAGAATTCTCCCGCGACGCATTTCTCTATATTTGTGTATCTGTAAAAAACGATATCTCGAACGTCTGCAGCAGTCAGTTGGTCGGCACGGAACAGCTGTCCACTCGATTTCACACGAGCGCGAACCGTATACGTAAAGCTTCTTCCTTACAGAGAGAATTACTTACAGCGAAGAATGCGCAGCCCGACCTCTGTGCTTCGAAAGGAAGCGCAAAATCCTTTTCGCACAAAATGTCTCGCACCCGTGTGTTTACTATACTCATCTATATGTGTGTACACACACACTATATATATATATATCCTAACTATAAACCGCCCGTGCAGCAAAATAACGAAATAGAAAGCCGAAAGGAACACAGATAGTATATGACGTTGCGCGCGCGCACGCTATATACGATATCTCCCGACACAAATTTATTTTGCGGTGAAATTTTCCGTTAAGCGCAAAAGCGAGCGACGTGGATATTAAGATTCGTATCGCGCGCGCTTCTACTTTATCGTGTCTACAATAGTTTAATCCATCAATGAAAATTATATCGAAATATAAGAAATAAAAATTTTCTAAAAGTGTTCGTCTGTTCTATTTGAAAGTTTTCTGTTGTCGTCGGTAAATATGTAGTTTTAATCGTACAAAAATCTCTCCGAATAAGAGAAAGATTCCCATATATACATATACACACACACTTCTTCGTCTGTAATTATAGTGATGCGTTTCTTAATATTTCATGCGCGGTTATCACGGTGCTTTTATATCAGATCGGATAAATTTCTTTTGCCGCTTTAAAGCCGGCTCGAGCCACACTATATGATTTCCCAGGAGTGCGTCACACCCCGCAACATTTTGTGAAACGTCCGCGCGCGGGCAAATATGGATGTTTGCGCGTCGCGATGGACAGCACAAACAAAGAAGACTTTTAAAACAAAGAGAAAGAGAGAATGAAATTGGACGACGACCGAGATCCTCCGCAATTTCTCGCGATGACGATTCTGGAACGATTAATTCTCTTAGCCTTTGCGCGCCCGGAAAGCAATTCAAATGACACATATAAGAAAATTAATTATCCATCTTTTCAAATTAATTTCCGTAAATGCACGAGCAATGCACCTAACTGATAAAATTCAATCAACTTTGCATTAATGTTTAATGCAATATAATATATAATATAATAATGTTTCATCTCATAGTGTGTAATATAATATATCAATTATAGTCTCATATATATATATATATATATATATATATACACACACGTGTCTGCGGTCAATCACTATAAAATAATCAATACGTTTGTATTGTAACGCGTAGTTAAACATTTCCATCGGTCACAGCTACGCATAGCAATTATAATTAATTACATATGCAACTATTATGTGCGTGAAAATTATTATATATAAATTACATATAAACACGTGTGCTCTTGCATATTATTGCGCCATTTTGCGCGGTGGAAAATAACGAGAAGCAAAAAGTCTTATAATAAAATACGAAAATTGTTTAAACGAATCGTCCGTAATAGAAAATTACACGAATGAACGCAGGTGGTCGGTGGAAGACAAGATATGAAGATAAAGAAAAGAAACGAGATGGCAGCAGAGAATGAAAATTATGAAATTGGCGAGAGTGCGTCACACGGCGCAGCGGCGGTGTCTCGCGTATTATCACGTATCTCTTTTAAATTAATGGAAGCGGCACGTCACAGATGTGCGAATTGCTCCGCTGCGCATTCTATGTACATTATATATATCGAATATATACGTGCGGATAAGTACACAAAAGAGAGCAGTCCCGGATGCAAAGGAAGAAGAGCGTAAAGAAAAAACCGCAAACGAGCGCAAATAAGTTTACGTTGCGAAATAAGACGCGCGAGAGAACTGGAATATTATTGCGAGGAGAGTGAATGAACGGCGAGCGTTTCATGAGTCGCGCTACATTAAGTATAATTATTGTGACAGCGAGAAGCGAGCACGGGTTGAAACTCACGAGTAATACAAGATACCACGGTGCGGGGTTTGCGATCCGTGGCCGTCGACCGCATATGTGGTAGTTACGCGTACACGTACTATAAAACACTTGTGTCCGGATCCTTGTCGCGTGCGCGCGCGCGTTCTTCTCGAGTCACCAGGGAGAGTCCCTCGCTGCATATATTCCGGACACTCCAACAATACTTCGCATTCTCCTTCGCTGTACTCTCTGTCCTTTCAGCGTCCCCCTCTTTAGTTGGCCGGGTCAATAATATGCATTCTCTTCGGTCTTCTATTTTTCTTTTCATCGAGTCCACTCGCAGTTTATTTTACCGCAATACGCGCGCTTTATTTTCTTTACGTCTCTCTTTTTCTCTCCCTTTCCTCTTTCCTTTTTCTTGTCGTATTTGCTTCTAATTATCGCGTGCGTGGTAAATATTGTCAATATACGGAGCAAGCGTATTTCCTTTCGCAACCACGTCGATTCGACACGCAGAACAAACCGTAAAACGACTTTGGAGTACGTGTTAAGGGCACTAAAAAGACCCCGTCTATTTTTCGAGAGGGGGCAGCTGGAAAGAATTGATTGCGCGCGACTGCTGCTGATGGCGATCGATGCTCGCTCGTTATCGCAAGATTTGTTGCTGATGCCCGTGTGTACCACTCTTGCGCCGGCTTGTTCACACGTTTCCCGAGAGCTTGATCGCGGAAAAGAACGTGCAAGAATATCCCGAGCTCTCTTTAAAGATTCTTTATGGAAGTATAAAGAGAGAGAGAGAGAGATGGTTTCGCTTATAAATCTTTCTGTGAGGTATTTTAATGCGCCGTTCGCGTTTTTTGTTTTCTTCTGCTTGCTCGCGTTGGAAAATATTCCGATTTTTAATAATTTCACAAAAATGTTTGGTCAATGATTTATTTATTTTCGTCGACACAAAGAGATAAAACGAATTTTTCTTGCAGAGCTTACGCCCAAGGCGAAAACAAATTTCGATGCAGATAGGAACATCTAATGGAAAGTGTCTATAGTATACATTCTCTCTCGCTAAAATAAAAAAATAAAAAAAAAAAAAGCTGACGAGAAAAGTGAGGCAATCTGCAAAAACAAAACAAAGCGCCTCGCAAATATAGAGTAGTTTACTTCGAACGTATATAACTTTTTTTCGCGCTACGCGACTAAAAACAATTCTACGCGGTGAAATAACCATTCGAATGCAAAACGATCTTTTAAATCTATATCCTTTTTAAAAGTATCTCTTCCATTAGGGATGAAACTAATTGGAAAAAATTGCTTTGGAAAAAAAGAACATTTTTATAGCTATGAGATATAATGTCGGAATAATTTTCAGAATTCTTCTTGGAAGACGCGGAAAGCTGATCTTTTCATTATGTAGCGAGATGTGAAATGAGATGTAACAAGTGACGGCAAATGCTGAACGGATTGGTAATCCATCCATAATGCCGCGCGAAAGCTTGTTCGAGTTCAAAGTTGTTAGGCTCGGTTATCTGTACCGGTCCTTGAAAAGCTTCTTGCGAGAAGGGGGATGCCGGGGATGGAAAGGGTTGCCAACAAAATTGATGGGCGAGCCTCGCGTCGACGAACCGAGAGTCAAGTAATACAAATTTTCCCCAGATGACGGATGTCGAGGAATTTCCACTTCGTTATTCACTTTGGCGGATCCTTCTTCCCATCGCGTCCCATGTTTCGAGGCCCCCAACGTCGTTAGGACGCGCGCAGCTTTTCTCGTCACCCTCACATATTGACGGAAATTCATACGCAAAATTCGCGTTTTTTTCCTCTCCGAAGATCGATCCTAGATGGAGGGAAAACGACGAAATCGGCATACGGCATGTAATCTAAAAAATATTCGCTTTCCGCGCAATTTGTAAAATTTCGCGGAAAGGTTTTGCTGTGTTTTTCCAATTTGTTTTATTTATTTTTTGTTTGTTTTTTTTACACACGCACACAGGACAGCATGAAATATATTCCCGATACAAGCATTTTGATACAAGATTGATTAATAATATCAAACTTTGCTCCGGACGATGAATCCCAATTGCGGTAGACATCAAGCCACAATGCAACTTAATGAAGATGTACGGATAGTACGAGGAAACCGCAGTGCACATTGTGGATACGCATATATTCAGCTATATTGGCATTTCGTTGAACACAATATCGCACGTACGCAAATTACTGTTAGTTAGGATAGAGAATGTTTCAATCGAAGATGATTCAATTGCCATATCCCTCTCTCTCTCTCTCTCTCTCTCTCTCTCTCTCTGTCTGTCTCTGTCTCTCTCTTGCTTTCTCTCGTTACATAAATCTTTCAAATGTAATTCGAATTTTCCAACAGCGACACTTTGAGAAATGTAGTAAAAAATATACATATAATATTTATCGACAAAAATATCTAGTCTTCAGAGAAAGATATTGCGCGTGCTGTTCTCACACATCGATCTCGCGAACATGTAACATAAGTTACATTTAGCGAGACGTATAAAATGATAACGGCAGAACAGTCAATAATCCATGAGTGCCTTTGCGCAATGTTCCGGAGCAATTTACGAGCAAGATATTGAAACGAGGGTAAAAGAAAACTGTATATTTCTCAGCAACCCTCTTGGTGCGATAAAAACAGGTTTGGTTCAATTTTATCGCGTCAATGCCAAATACATTTCCGGATTCCCTAGCAAGTGTATATATCAAGTGACGCTCTTTTTTTTCTATTCGCGAACATATCATAAATCACGTAAAGTGTCACAAAATACAATGCGCAAAAATTGTTCTTTGCGCACGAATACTGTTTATATAACTCTGCATTATTTTTCTCATTATTCACATAATTACGACATTCTGAATTGCATAACGTAATTGTGAATTTATAATTTATTGTAGTCCACGTGTACTTAAAAACTTTTTACATATTGGAGATGATATTGCAGAAATGAGAATGATAACGCAACGATACTCCAGAAAACCGTATAACGAAACGTCATGGACGAACACTTCCGTATCCATCCATTACGTCTACGTTTCGCCGCGGAGAAAGAAAATGGAGCGCCGCTCTTTCTCTAAGGAGAGCTGTTTTATTATTTGTAAAACGTAAGCTCGCCATCAAAAGTGCAGTATTTACGTTTGAAAGTTTCACGAGAGTTTCGGACAGGCACGTATTCGTATCAAAGCGCGCGCGCGCATGGTTTATTTATCGATCGATCAGCAGAGGGCGTACATCTCTCGTCGATCTTTCGTTCTTTTACGCCGCATTAAGGATATTACGTATGCAAGCACGTAGTTGCGACGATAAAGGTCTCATAGTAGCGATATTTGCGCGCTGTCGAAGCAGTAAAGACCATCTTATCAAATATGGAGAGAGCGGTATAATATCCGGACGGAGGGAGGGGGAGAGGGAGAGGGTGAGTTTGGCGAGCTCGGGAGATTTTATAAATTCCTGATCCAACTTTCCGGGATCTAATGGAACTCGAGCTCTATATTATTGAGCGCACTATCCGAGTGGTCCATTACCCTAAACGCGCGCGACACCGCATAATTCGTCTTAGCTGCGCGAAGTCCGTTAATTTGTCGCGTGTTAAAACTTTAACCGCGTGACGCTTTCCCGCACACACGCATAAAACGGGAGTTGAGAGAATTTCGAGGATGTTTTCACAATTGACGTGTTGTATTTTATCTCGTTAAATATGCAAAGTGTGTGTGTGTATATATGTATTGTTTCCCGACACGTGTGCAAAACTGCATAGTTAATCGAATACTATTATTACGTTGTAAAAAATGCAAGCGCAAAATTGAGTATTGTTTTGAATGTCTAAAACTTTCATCCGCGGACACGTATAAAACTATAAAATATAATATAATACAATATGCGCGCGCATGAGATTTGTAAATTTCATCCGATCGTACAAAAAGATTTAATAATGAAATTTCCCACCCGACAGCTGTGTGTCTCTGAAATCGAATAACACATTTTAAATGTTCTCGATTTTCGCGTGTTTACGAGAGACGCTCACGCGTCCCGTCGGCCGGATTTATAGCGGCGTTGATGTAAACGCCACGTATTTCAGGTTGATGGAAAACTACTGCATAGAATGTCCAACAAAATTGCGGAAACAATATATTCGACGAGCGGACTGGATGAATAAATGGCCGTGACTATCGATTTTTACGGATCGATGAGTGGCTACGGTTTCGTTTGGCTTCGACCTCTCGGGTCCGGAGAGAGTTCATCCCCGTCCGTCACCGCCTATTGGACCCAAATATCGTTTATTGCTTTCGGCCTAAAAACAATGCCTTTACGCAACCGTCCGCACGCAACGTCATACAATCCCCCAAAATTGCAATAGAAGCTACTGGTCGTTAGTCGATCGTCCTGTAGTTTTAATACAATATTAATGCGATAGGGAACAACGTCAGTTGCGAAAAAATTAATTATGGATGTTCTCAATTACGTAATTTTATATAATTTAAATCAATTCTAAAAAAAAAAAAAAGAAAAAACAAACAAACTTTTATTTAATATGAAGCCAACTGCAGATATCTCAAATTTGAAATCGTGTTATTGCAAACTTTGCCCAATATTGAATCGCGTAAGTTCACGAAAACCAGAATTGTGAAGTCGTAGAAGTCAATAGCCGAACTGACATCGACAGGCTTCCGATCTGCGTGGATTTTCCTCCCGAGAAAGGAACACAATATCTCCGGAGGTAAATCCCAATAGAGACAGTACTGCGTTAAGCAGAGATTTTTCTTAGGTATATTCGGCAGCGAGTAGCAAACAAATACGGAACGATTCGGATCGAACGTAAACAAAAATGTAGCTTCGCGAAAAGTTCACACATCTCGTGACATCTATTAAATACAACAAATTAAGTGGGACGAAGTTATGCAAATGTTATTATTACTGAATTTTTGCGCCTGTATGTTTTTTTTAATGATAATAAAGCGACTATAATTGAGGTAACTGTGTCGTGGTAACTGGGACCTTGACAACATCATATCCCGCTCACACCTCGATTGAGATTAAAAATTAATCCTCAATTAAATTCCGCCGGTGAAAATGACTCGCGTCACATGAAGAGAGTAATACAAGTCGCGCGAACAGCCGGATAAAACATTTCGTCATTTTGCGCGCAAATTCGACCGTATCGCGAAATGCGACCGTTATCCGGATGTATTTTAATGATTCCCCGTAATGAGCGCGTGAAGAAGAACTCAATGCGATTCCTCGTCCGGTGTCGAGTGTTCGTAATAGCGGGATCACGTCATGGAAATTGCAGCGAGGAGATGCGTCGGAGGACGCGAGGGGAGTTAATGGAGAACCCTCTTGGAAGAGGAAAGGATAACGGGAGAATAGATAGTGGACGTTGCTCGTGGCCGGAATGGAATGGGACGCACAACGTGAACCAAAAAGCAGTCGGAGGAAGACAGAGAGATCGGAGAAATGGGATTCAGGAACTGTGAGGAGGTTGGGATGCAAGTACCTATACCACACTCAAACCTTCTCCCTCGGGATGGTGAGAGAGACTCGCTATTGGCTACTCCATTGCTCATCACAACGTACCAGGGTAAGCTCGAACAAAGCTTCCGCGAGCAATGCTTTTCTTATGGTTCCCCTAATCTGGCTTAGAGAGAGCAACGCGTTGCTTTCTCTGTCTCTCTCTCTCACTTTCTGGTTCTCTTTGTCTCTGTTTGTTTCTCTCTCTCTCTCCTCTCTCTCTCTCTTTCCTCTGTTCACTTCCGCCAGTCCAATTTACGTTGGTAAGAGCCACGTCATCCCGGAACGGAAACGCTATCCCCCCGGATAACGCGCGCAATTGCAGGCAATGCGATGTACCCTTATACGTACCCTTATATGTACGATCAGCGTTATTATACATCGGTACGGGATGAAAATAGACGGGATGAATTTACTGCTCGCATATCGCAGTCAACAAAAAAAGAGGAAAGTACGTAAATATACGGAACGTTCTAATTGAAAAATATTCAACAGAACGACTTTTTCGCTTCATCGCGTCCGAACGACGACGACGCGATAGAAGCGAGCGGGAGTTTTTGCGAAAAATGAAAAATTCCGACAGAGACAAACTTTGTCTCTGCAGATGACTCGTATGTAGATACGCATAAAGGCAAAAGCTGCTGCAGCAATTATAGTACTTTGATACGTGGGACATTCATTCCAATCGAACTCTGAAAAAAATTTTTTTACGTTTTTTTTTCTTTTTTTTTTGTTTTTTTTTTTTGTTTTTTTTTTTGTCGCGGTGATTCTGCGCGATGTCGCTTGTGTTTCGCGTACTAATTCGAAACCGTCGAACACGCTGACAAATCACCAATTTCCCGTTGAAGTTGCGTGTTTTATTGGCGAACACGTGTCGGCGCGCGCGCTGTAACAGAGAAGCCGCTTCGTGTGCGGCCTCGCGACAAACGCGAGTCTTGTCATCCGTGATCCGCGGGATAATTTTAATTAGCTTGAGAGTTTGAATCAACGAGCGCGTCAAATAAACCCGATCAAAGAAAGAGCCGCACACAAATACGACGCATAGAGAGAAAATCCACCCTCTTTTTCTGAAAAGCCACCCGCTCTTTTTGACGCGCTTGATGGCGTATTGCGATCGCGTAACTATTGTCGTCACACACTGGAATCCAACAAAACGACTACTGCTGATGACACGTTAAACCATCGTTCGAATCCGGCCTTTGTCGCGCGCGAGTTCAATTACACGCGACGCACGTGTGTATTAAGCACGAAAGGTTGGCAACAAGACAAGCGCGTACATACGCAACTATTTGCCGAACCTATGACGATCGAACGGGGGTACGGATCGATTAGTCGGGTGATGTCCATTCGTGCCCGCGCCAAAGAGAAAGAAGAAACAGAAAATGAACAAAAAATAGAAAGAGACAGAAAGAACACGAACGATGAAAAATAGTTTTACCTTTTTTCCATCTCCCTTCCGGGCTTACCGTCTTATTTTTTCCAGATTTTGCTCCCTTTCATTATCACCCGCTCGGCGAAATAGACGAGCCGCGTCGTGAAGACAAGAGAGAGAAAGAGAGAAAGGAAAGGAGGAGCCCGAGATATCCGTCTGTTTCACTTGAAAAAGGCACTTTCCGCGGCAGCACAATAACCAGGACTGGTTAGCTACGTGCCTGAAATAAAACGGGACGTTCGTTCTTAAATCTCCTCTCGCGCAGCAGCGATCGCCATGTTTGGATAACGACGAACCATAACGCGGTCATCTCCCCATCGCTAATTTTTTTTTTTTTCTTTTTGATCGCGTGCCTTCACCCACACACGCGTTTCCGGCTATTCGGCGCTCGTTATCGTCTCATCTGACGTCCTCTTACTCCCTGTTCAAAATTCCCACATATTCCTAAGAGTTCTTGTTCAGTTCGCCCTCGGACAATAACTAATACGAGGGAACGTTCTCAAAACTCTCTCGGAAATGGAATCATCGAAATTCAAGCAGAAAACGAACCTCGTGTCAAAGTCACGAGACCATTTCGCGAATCGAAATACGTTGTTGTTCTTCGATATCCCTTTTGCTCGAAACGTGCGCGCTATTTCCGTCGATTCGGAAAGATAACATCGGATAATTTTCGTCGCGATGATTAAAATGAACGTTTCACGCCGCTATTCACTCGTGTGTGTGTGCGTAAAGATAAAGCGTACGCGTTATCACAGTAATATACAATCTCCGTATCTTTTCTACATTGTATTATATTTTTTAAATAACGTCAAAAGTAACAAGTTGTGCGCACACGCGCGGAGAACAATAATAGATTTTAACACAATAATGCCGAGCCGCTGGGAATCGAGTCGCTAACAAATTGGCTGGTACCCGAGAATAATGATTAATAGGTCGCGTCCCTGGGGGAATTAAAATGAAACTTCGTGCTCATGTACACGGTATTATTATCCTTTATTGTTCGTGCGCAACTCGGAAAGGGGGGGGAGAGAGAGAGAGAGAGAGAGAGAGAGAGAGAGAGAAAGAGAGAGAGAAAGAAAGGAGGAATCACCCGTGTCAGAATCTTTGACAGGCACATCTCGTTCCATTAGACTCCTCTCGTAGATTGAATTAAATTGAATTCTGCCCACGAGCGAATTAATTTTCCTCGTCGCAGCGTTAGAATAAGGAAAAGAATCGCGACCGCTCGTAGAAGGCCGCTCGATAAGACTTATACTCGTTAAATCCGTGTTACACATAGAACCGCGCGCGTCGAGTCACGCTCTCTCACACTCGGGGGGG
>QVNZ01019698.1:0-15791 GCA_014825645.1 Pseudomyrmex dendroicus
TACCAGTAGAGATATGTATTTGTATGACGTATAATCCATCTTTTCTCTCACATAATGAAATAAAATATTTGAATTTAATATTGAATTCGATGTGAAACATTTGATTATACAAAACTGTTTATATATTTTCAAAAAGTTCCAATAAAAATTCGTACTAAAAAAATATATTTTTGAACAAATATTATTTTAAAATAATTAATATAATTTAAAATTAGTATAAATAATTTCAAATAACTGGTAAAAGTAATATTAAAAATAATATAAAGATTTTTGATTTTCTTCCGAGAACACGAGAAAACCCCATTCTGGAATATCTATTTTAATACATATATGTTTCGATATATACATAAATATATACATATAACAAATCGTCGTTAAAAAGCAGTTAGGAAAATAATATCGAGATTGACGATAGAATAATCGATCTTACAGTAAATAACAAGTTTTGCATAACGATGCAAAACAAGTGGAGTCAGATAATTTATGCGGGTCTATTTGCTGATTTTAAGTCGACTTGTTTTTTTTTTTTGTTCTTTTTTTTTTGTTTTATTAAGTTTTCAATTTGCAGACGCGAAAGCAAGAATCTACATTCGCCAGGGTGATGATGCCATCTTTGAAATCCATTTTCACGGATAAATGAAAACTTGCTGAACTTACATCTCTCGCGCCACTTTGCATACATCTGAAAAGTTCCATGGGAATTAAAATTTTGCTCGTCAGTTCTACTACAAAATCTCAGTTGGCTTGCCGAAAACGCTATTTCGGCACTTTAATTAATGCGGCAAATCACGATCGTATATATTATAAGTACACATGTCTTCACTTTAGATTTTTAAAAATTGTATTGTCAGATGATGTTATAAGCGCGTTATTATTCGTTCCTTTCCCGAGAAAGGTCCCTTCCCCTTTCATGAGAAAGAGTTATGAAAACATTATCAAAATTAATTGCTACATAAAATTGTATATTATCGTCGTAAAAGTGATTCACGTTCCGTCACTTATAATCTCAATAATAAGACAAAAATGTTCATAGTAATACAAGAAATCACACCACGTTCCGTTAAATAGTTTCTCGGAAAAGTAACGTGAAAAACTTATTATCGAACACGTGTAGATTTGAAATTGTTTTGTTTTAGTGTACGCGAGATAAGATAAAGATTGAAATACGATAGAGATCCAAAAATACGACACAAAACAGAAACTTCCAAGCTGAAGAATGTTCAGTTTTTAAATTTGTTTCGATTTATATCTTCAATACTTCCCTACGCGATATTTTGTAAACAAAAATGTACTTTATACATACCATAACCGGTCGTATTCATAACAAAAAAAAAAAACAAAAACCTTATAAAAACCCATGGGGCAGTTTAACGTGAACACTTTCGTTTTGAATTTTATTTGTTTTTTTAGAATCGTTGCTGTAACAGTCAACAATACACGCGCTATTGTATATTACGATCGCGGACAATTCGTAAACATACTCTTCAATATTGCATATACACAGCTTGAAGAAGAACAAACAGATATGCCGCGAACAAAAAAAATAAAATAATAAAACCTAAGTTATTTAAGGCATTCGCACGCACATTGTTTATTAATTTAAATATAAATAAAATTTTATCTCGTTTGTGTGCGTCCGAAAGTAGGACGCAACATATACGTGTGTATATTTGTTAAATTGTCGGTCAAAACGGAATATATTATTAGTCGAAATAACGTCGACTAAAATTTTGTCAATAAATTATCTTTATCTCATACATATGGAACAGACGTGTGAGTTTGTTTCATACATTCGTATTTGCGCGCGTATATTTAATTAATGTATCTAGTAAAAAAAATTTATCTTTATTTATACGCACTTTGTCTCGTTTGTGAAACCTAACCTTCTGTGTTTACATTTTTTTTTTTTTTTTCATATAAATGTTCTATCTGTCGAAAACTGGTTTGAGAAACACTGACCTTAATGACGTATGTCCCGCTGCCCTACGTTCGTTTCAAACGTTAGTCGTCCCTCGGAACAGCCCTTCCGCAAGAGAGAGAGCTGGCACTACTCTTCGATAGGCTCCGTGACACGAGAGAGCCGAGGGTTGAAGAACGGCCGGCGGTAGCCCGAGCCGCACAGTCGAGCGTGAGTCTTCGGCGAAGTAACTTGCTCCGTGCGCGTTGCTTCGCTCCGCCAATCGCGTCGAGTCCTCGGTGTAACGCGAATCATTGATAGGCGAGCATATATCGTGCCGCGCTCCTCGAGCAGAAAACGTGTCACCTGCCGGCGGCATCTTCGGTCCGCATCGCATTTCCAAGAAAATCGGCGGAAAGACGATTACGAGTCCCCGCGGTAGAACGAAGCCCGCGATCGAGTTCCGTTAGCGTCGGCTTCGCAGTCGCGCGCGAGACGCCGTCGAGATAACTTCGAAAGACGCGAGGTGCAAGAGCCGAGAATATTCCAGATTTTTTTATAGATTTCATGTGAATGTTTTTCTTTTTCGTTTTATTTTGAAAATCCGATCGATCGCGTTCGGAATTATTACCGGAAAAGGAGTTTCGAATATACTGCCGGTTCAACAGCGGCGGGTAATTTTTAATCGCTTCGGACTTGGTACGTGTTGTGCATGTGTGTGTATATTTTTTTGTACTTTCGTGATAGATTTTTGTGACACATAGATTTTTGTCTCGCTTAGTATTATTTCTGCTTGAAATTCATATTTTGACAAATGTGTTTTGCTTGAAAGTGTTTATTTTCTAAATGTTTATTGACATTGATTTAAACAAGTGAAATGCGAAAGGGATCGCGTTTGGCTCTTTGTTAGATTTTTTCTTTTTTCTATTTTGACGTTCGATTTAGTTTTTAGAAATTTTTAGAACGTCAATTACTTTATTATTTCTCTCTCTCTTTCTCTCTCTCTCTCTCTCAAAACTTGATTGCGTAGAGTCGATCGTAAATTATTCCGATAAGTTTTGTGAAAGTCGGAAATGAAAGATTATTTTCGTGGTTTATCGGATACACGTTGCGCGCGGAAACTGCGCCTAACTTCACGACCGTTCTTTGAGTAACTTACGAAAAGATCAATTCGCGATTATCGGGATTGGCCCGAGGCCAATTCGCATTTCATATCTGTGCGAACGATCGATTTCTAATCTTTCGATTCTCACCGGTGGGATATCGCGAGAAATCAATCGACCCCCAACTATATCTGAATTCGCATCAGACGCTCTATCTCTCTCTCTCTCTCTCTTCCCCCTCTCTCTCTCGATTACGAGAGTCAATCTTTGACGGCTAACCTCTCACGTCTTGTAGTTTCAGCAACTGTGGTCGAAATCAAGAGTTTTTCCAACTTCTTTTCGGACCGAACTCTTCTGGTAAACTTAAAATTCTCTCTCAACACACTTTCGAGAACAAAAATCTCCCCAACGACTGTCTAGAACAAAAAACACACATTCTCTCTCTCTCTTATTTTTCATCGAAGAAATTATTTTTTGTCTGCAAATAAAAACTTGCTTACTACATCGCGTATCTTGTTTCGAATAATAACGTAATATTACCAGAGTATTGCGAATGTAAATAAGTACATCAGACGTATTAATTTCCATCAAATAATTAGAGAAGATTAATTACGAAAACAGATTTATACTAATGTTAATATCGACAGAATTGTAAATCATTTACAAACGAGAGGATAAACGCGAAGAGAGAGAACGAGAGATCGAGTCGATGTCTAGTCGAAAACAAAGAACAACATTAACTCTGGTTGGAAAAAAAACCTCTGCTCGACCTCGCGCTCATAAAAACAACGTGCTGGGGGGGGTAGCGTCCTTTTTTTTCGTACTACGCAGTGTGTGTGTCTGCCCTTGAACAGGTTTAAGGAAGAGGGATCTTTCGCTCGGGCGTATATACAGGACGATTCACAAGGTGATCGCGTGACGCAATTCCACGAGTCTAAACGACAACAAGGCAAGGAGAGATCGGCGATGACGACAATCGCACGGATCATCTGAGACACCGGCATCTTTCCACACTTCTTCTTCGCGCAACTGGGACTGGTCCGTCGTGTGCAAGTCGCGTTATTGCACGTGTTGTGATGGTGTGCGTGAGATCGCGCGTGCGAATTATCATTACTAGTACATTCGGTAGCAGCCTGTAGCTTCGGTTGTGTAGCGGCGGTTGGACTGTGTTGTACAGCAGCTGTGTGATATTCACGCGCAAGGGAAAAGAGGCTTCGAGGGAGAGAACACCCGTGTCGGGTTTCGACGTCACCGGAACGGCCATGCGGACCTTTGGGAATTTTTCGAGGCAATGGGCCGTCAACGAAAGAGGTACGTGAGCCCGCACAAAACAACTTGGTTAACGAAGATTCTGCGCGTGGTTTTTTCTTTTTTTTTTTTTTTAACTAAAAAATTCTTTCGTTATGAACTGCGGAAACTTCGCACGCGCTGTACACGCGAATTTGATTTATTGAACTTTCTTGTTGCAGTCGCGACACAATGATTCTTTTTGTTTTTTTTTATTGTACGTTTATAAACATATTTTTGGTACGTGTGCAGCGATGTATTTTATGAAAGAAGTTGTTTTTTTTTTTTAGAAAAAAATAAAATAAAATAAAATACGAGTTCGAACAAGACGTGACGTGAATTTTTTGCGAGTTGACAACTGCACGTAAATAAACGATGGTCAGTGGAATTAATAACCGACATGTTTTGAATCATTCATGAATATGCAATCGCACTTGGCTTGCGGACTCATATCATAAATAATAAACAGATACATACACATAATTGAGAAGGACAAATCGTATTCAGTAGAAAAAAAAAAAAACGCGCATTTACTCAATGGAATTAAAAATATAACATGCGATGCGCAAATAGACACATTAATTTGTATTTTTTTTTTTTTTTAACATTTAACGGACGCACACAAAGAAACGAAATTCCGAGTTGAAATACACTTTTCGTACACGCGACGAAAGAAGCATGTACATACGCGCGGTTGCTTAAATTGACGAGCGTTGTTCATTGCACGAGCACTTAATTCAGAAAAAGAAACACGTTTCTTCCGCAGGAATTGACGATAGGAAGGGAGCGTGTGCGCGTCTTCGTGGTATAAGAAAAATGGCGCACAACTCGTGTACAACTCGTGTGATTAAATGGAAACCCGGGATATCGCTGTCCCTCCCGTTGATAAATCGCGTGTTTCAGAATGAGATCGGGCGAGTTCACTCAAAAGCGAAAAACGCGCTCTAAAAGTGCGAAACAATGAAAACATTATCAGGATAATAAAATTAAAAAGAGGTCACAAAATGTTTTTTGGGAAATATTCGTTTCTTTTGTATTATATCGAAACAAAACCCGATTAAATATCGCACTTTTTCTTCTTCCGCTTTTTCACTGACTCGTTGTTCTCGGTACAGTAAAATATAATCAAAAATTTGTACGTAGACCTGACAGAGAGAGAGAAAGAGAGGTTGTTTTTTGTTTTATCTCCGAATAAATAATTAATATTGTCCATGTTGTATAGAAAACGCGACACATAGATCTCTCACGACATTGATTCCGATTAATAGATTTTTATCGCAAAAAGGCGAGATTTCTCCCCGGTGCGGGATAAACACGCTTTAATTTCGCTGATCTTCGCAAACTAGATATATCCTGATGTTCTGACACACGCGCGCCGATCTCATTCCGAAGGTACGAAATATCTGGTATTGTTTCCAGCGGCATAACGAGATTGCGTCAACCGTTGCGTATCTCCGTCGCGCCAGCTCGATGGAGAAATGCAAGTAGATGACGTACCCGACCGACTTGGGGCGAAGTTATGTTGTAATCTTCTTACACCGAAGAAACGTCGAAACTTGGACGCGTCGGTCGCGTCAATAAACTATTAGCACAAAACGTAAACTAAGAGCTCTCTCTCTCTTCTCTCCCTCTCCTCTCCTCTCCTCTCTACCTATCTGCTGCAACGCTAAGAGCGGTTTTTACCTCGATCGCGCGCGTTACAAGGAAAATTTGACTGTTGCATATTTTCAAAAATTCTGCTTGAATTACTTTCCGTTACAACTAACGACACAGTCGGTGTTTTTTTCTGTGCGCATACACAATTTATAGCGCACATATTTTTATTTATAGCCAGCATGTTATATATAGCTATATCATTATTATAATGGGAGGGAAATGGCCAATATGAGGCAAGAAACCAGATCTTCGGTTACTTCTTTATTTGTATACTTTTAACAAACGTTTAGATCTTAAATTTGGGTCTTCTTCAGTGTTCAAAATTCACAGGAATATGGAGAACTCAGTCCATCAGTCGTGTATAGATGGACTGAGTTCTCCCTGTGAATTTTGAACATTGAAGAAGACCCAAATTTTGGGTCGAAACGTTTGTTAAAAGTATACAAATAAAAAAGTTACTTGATCCGAAGATCTGGTTTTTTGCCTCATATTGGTCATTTCTCTCCCATTATAATATTTCACGAGGAAGATTATTGAATCATTATTTATTATCTCTGTAAAGATTGAATTATATGTAAAATATTATATTATTGTTCAATGAAGTCTCTTATCCGGTCTTTGCAAAAAGAGACACGTTTACTTCAGTCTTCTCTATCAAAGTTTAAACTCGATTATTTTGGTCTACCACCGCTAAGTTTCGGAGTTTGATACAAAACTTTAATATTTAATTTATATAAAGTGACTGAAATTAAATATTATTATAATTTAATGACTTTTTGGATGATGTGTTTGCACAGAATACATTTTGCACAAATTTTGCATTCAAATTTAGTAATTGAAGTATAAACACACACACACACACACAGTCAAAAGTAGCATTCTTCAAAACTATAATCTAAATTGACTCTTCTATTCACCCTCTCCCTCTCTTTTAATCTTACATCTTAATTAGTTTGGTAATTAAATCATAAATTATATTCGATGTCTCCTAGCCGAGTCTAACGAAATTGTCGCAGGAAATCCGGAACTTAATTGAAACATCATCACGCGCGCAAAATTTTCCGGTACCGATGTTGCTATCATAACTTCCGTTATCTTCGTAGATCTAATTTTCGAGCAGCAAGTGTTTCTGTTTCGAAATTATTAAATATGCGGAATATATCACGGAAACGTGAAAATTATTAAATATATTTTCAATTTGTTTTTTTAAGTGCGTTATTTATTACAGGAAACGACGCATGTTTCTGAGCTACGAAAAACGCGTATTCTCGTTTTTTTTACGCATCAAAAAGCACAAAGCGGAAAGATGCGATCTCTCTCTTCGTTTTTTTTTTTCTTTTATTAATAGATTTTACATCTCTGTATGTGCGTACGTGCGTATTATTATCTTATATCTTATATCTATATGCTCATTGAGTTTCGATCTGACTCATATTTGTGGCTTACCTACATATCGAATGCTTGATACGAGGAAAATGAACCGAAATAGAAACTCGTACATCATGAATATGACGTGAGTAGGTAATTATCACGGCAGTATCTTTAATGAATATCAATGTGTCTGATATTCTGACAGATACCTTATTCATATCGTATAAGTCAATCATTGTTATGTTTGCCACACACACACAAGAATTTAAAATATCTTTCTAACGATCTCAACAATTATACAGCAGGTTTAGGTTCAATTTTCACCGTAAAGTTTCTCTCTTTTTAAATATGTATTTTACTTTTGATGTTACATATATACATACATAAAACTAATAATTTACTAGCGCGAAACTAGTTTTCTCAAAAACATCGAAATTTTATTATTATTTTTATTTTTTTTTTATTTTTTTTTACCGTTGTTTCTCCGTTTATTTAATTTCATTGTTCACGCAAAAATAGATACATTTTTCCCGTCGTTATTTCTTGGAAAATAGTTAAAAGATCGTGATTGATTGCTGTTGCAGAATTGGTTATTTCGCTTATTTGACGTAGAGAGAAAATTGAAAAAGCTGCGACTCGACGCAGCCATAAAATCGCGCACGTTAAAAAACGCGCGACGTGTTCACGTGTGTATTTATTTCACGACAATTTCTTTTCGTTCGCGAGAGCAGTCACGTTATACGCGAGTATTTCTTGCAAAAATACGCGCGTGCGTTTGCAATTAAATACAAAATAAAAAATAAAAAAATTTATAGAGAAGGTTTGCATCGCGATTTTTTGCGTCTACGGAGGTGACCTTTCACGGTTTTATGGGAAAGCCGCCGCGCGCACGCTGGGAACAATTTCTACATTTGTGTAATTGGTAGGTAGATAATGCATGATAATTAAACCGCACTTCGTTGCGTCACGATTAAATGTCAGAGCGATTCTTGCGCGTTGACTGGTTTTGTACGTCGAGAGATCGCAAAACGCGCGACAGCAATTAATCGATACGTTTTGTTGTGGGTTTAATGAGTTTATCTGTTCCGTTCTGTGTGTTTATTGTTTTTACGTACGTTTATTATGAAATTTAACGATGTCAAGAAAAGAGAGTACTCGCGATAATGTCAAAAAATTACGACATCTTTAACGACGAAACTTGTTTTAAAGTCGTCATTGATCTCTATTCATACGACTTTGAAACGACATAATCTATTATATCGTTAATTGAACGTATTATTGAATATGCTAATTCGAGCTATCTGATAATAAGATAATGCTAAATGAAATAGCTTGTGCTACGAACGTGCATTTTACATAAAATAAATATGGAAATTTCGAGAAATTTATGAGAAAATTAATATTCCATTTTAAATCGTTAACTCTTTGATGGTTTTTTTTTTTTTTTATCTTTTTATTATCTCGCAGTATTATCTTGAGAAACCGATATTGACTGATATTCATGGTTAAAAAAAAGGTTAACGAGTCATTATATCCGTATCGGTGAATGTTTTACACTTTCCGCGTTTTCGTTCCTTCGATTCGAGGCCGAAGCTCAAAGAAAACCAAGAAAAAGAAATTCAATATCGTTTAATTCATTACCGGCAGCTTTATCACGTTCTACTAATAACAGAAAATTAGATCGCTTCGAGAGATAATTGTATTTTATTGCGCGGTAAAGATTATATCCGTATATATATAGCGCGCAATTTCATGTTGTTACTTATTAAACGATATTAGATGTTCTCGCGGCACTGTCACATCGCGCTCACGGGAAATCGTAATTCCTTTTGCAATCGTAAATGCGATATTAATTGCGCAAAGGAAACTCCAAATATTTTGCTAAACACTTGTGTTCGAATCTCGCGTCGTATTTAGTTACTACCTTTTTCAACGATCACGGTTTTACGCGTACATCGCATCGTATATTTTTTTTTTTTTTTTTCAAAGGCAAACGTAATGCGCGCCGACGAAATCACGTCACGGTCGTAGCGCGTCATCTCGCTTGCTGCTCTCGTTTGGTTGCTTGCTTTTCCGTTCACGAGCGAGCGCCGTTGAAAATAATTGCTTTCGCCGTATTGTGCTACGCGATCGTTCCTCGTATCGAGGGTTTTCTTTGAGCGAAAGGATAAAGGGAAGAGGAGGGATGTGGGAGAGAAAGAGAGGACGGCGAGCTTTTGTGGGTTATACGTGGGGAGAGCGCTATACGACGTGTATCTTAATGCACCACCACCGGGGAGTCCCACCGGGGAGGGACACACACACACTCACTCGCGTTTTCTCATTTCGCGCCGAGACTCCGTTATACCGTTGCGAAAATATCGCGCGCTCTTCGCACTCTCTCCGTGAAAATTTCCTCTCCATTGTTTAATTATTTTCGGACCTAAAAACATCCGCGGCACTCAACCGCGTCTATTATCCCCCCCCTTCCCCGCCTCTTCGCTTATAAAAGGGAAAAAAACGAGCGAGAGAAACCGAAGTCGCGCGCTGATATTTGGTTAGTCCGAATTTTTTTTTCCCGCCTATATATCCGAAAAGAATTTTTTTCTCTCCCAAGATTACATCGAGTTTTATTAACACACACGTACGAGGGAAAATAATTGAGGAAAAATATACTCGAATATATATAACAGTTTATTGTTTATCTAATTGATAGTGTATTTCATATTTCGAAGCGGGAGATAAATTCGCGCGCGCGTACAGGTGTATGTGTGTGTATATATATATATAACGAGAGAGTATAAATATTGCGAGATATAAATATTATTGATATACAATATTATCGACAACATAAAGGACGAGAAGCGCGAAGTATCAAATCAAAATACCTATTCGAATGAAAGAGAGCTAAATGTTTCGACATTGCGTTCGGTTCATTAAATAATGCGCTTATATTTTTGAAATATAAAAATGTTTTGTTTTTTTCTCGGAAGAGATACTGTTCCTTTAAAATATCCAATGCATTTAGCGAAAAATTTTGCTGTGTTTTTTTTTTTTCCAGCGTTTTGAAGAGAGCAATACGTTCCTTACGCGGAAAGATTATTTAGATTTGAAGACTCGCGTACGTAGCACGTAGATCACTGACAAAGTTGGCCGCGGTTTAATTTAACTTTTCTTCGGTGAGCTAAACGCGCTAACGAACAAATGAAGCCTCAATTTACATGCGGACTCGCGACGACGATGACGACGACGACGTGTTCTCGAGTCCCGGTTGCGCGCCATTTTTTCCCTTTCTCTCTCTCCCCCTCCTTTTTCTCGCGCGTAATTGCCAATCACGATTATCGTCTTTCACTCAACTCGCCGAAATGGTCCGGTAATCGGCGCGGAATACGCCGCTTTTTCGCGCTCGATCGATGTGCGTGACGCAGAAAATACGATATCCGACCCGCATCCGATCGCTCTCTTTATTGTTTTCTTTTATCGGAGCTGCGTTCGATTCGGAAAATCGATAGAGCGATTTGAGGACTCGTCGAAACGAAGAAATCGTGCGAGCCCGCACTTTTTTTTTTTCTCTCACTAAATGAGTTATTTGACATTCGGTTGAATAATCGGTCTATCGACCGACGCGAAGATTCGGTGTCTGATAACACAGACGAAACAAAAGCCGAAATAGATTTATATTCAAGTTTTCATCGCGCCAAGAGAGAGAGAGAGAGAGAGAGAGAGAGAGAGAGAGAGAGAGAGAGAGAGTCAATCACAATTCGAATCATTGTTGGGTCTCGCAACTTGTTGGAGGTTGTTCTTCATTTTTTTGGACGAAGAAAGCCGTAGCGTTTTTTTTATATATTTCGTCATTTGTGTCTCTTCATTTGAAGCCATTCATTCTATGACGTATATCGAAAAAAGAAAGAGAGAAATTGAATTATCTCCGATATGAAATTTTGGTTCTCTGATTACGATAATAACATTTTCTTTCGACACAGCTCCGTTATGTATATATATTTAATTTCATCCTTTCATTTTTCGGAATTAATTTTATATTAAATTTTCTATAACAGCGCATATATATTTTTTTGCACAAAGTTGTTTTTACGAAATATTATATACTTTTATACCGTATAATTAACGAGACGAGAATTATTATTAAAACGAAGAAATTATTATATTTTGCTTTGCAAAGAAACTCAACATTCGAGGGTGGATTAAGTGGAAACGGATTATAAAATTTATAATCCGTTAAAATTTAATGAAGTTACGGACGGTACTTCCTGCTTTTTCCGTTTAAAGTCTTGAAACTGAAATTGCCCGACTATTTCATTCAGCGTGTCAATTGACGAAACGAAATACTAAAAGCGTTCTTTACTTATACCGTGGTAATAGACATTTAACGTCATTACGGGCTACGTTGAATACTTCTTTAATGAATTTTTTCATCCTCTTCTTTTTTTTTTATATCTTATTACCTTTTCTTATTTATTATCTCGAATTACTTGCGGAAAATTAGTGACCAGCAGCGCTAGATACCAAGTTTTAAGACACGCCATCTGTGTTGATGTTGGCGCTGTCGAAACGTGACGAGCACGCAGCTCAATTATAATTGTTATCTAATCGTCAATTATTGCCGGGATCAATTTCCTGTTCTCTTTATTTTTCTTTTTTTTTTTTTTACACGCTTTCCCGCAGGGGAGAAAAAAATATCGGTTAAACGCACAGTTTTGATATCGAAACATCCTGTGAATTTAATCTTGCGTTATATTATACCGGAAGAATTTAATTAATTCGTTTGCAATCAGCGGATAACAATTTGTACACTTGGGCGTACGGGAATAAAATGCATTTTTCTCATTCAACATTCTCCTTTTTCACGTTTCGCCCCGCCGCGCGCTTTCAAACGGGCAAAAATTAACTCGATTTGATATACGTCTCTTTCAAGGAGATCTTTTTCTCGAGAGATTATTATTTATATACTTACGCGAATTTTCATTTCCGTCGATGAATAAGAAGCTACACGTCGCGCATCAGTTCGCTCGTGACCATATTTTTCTTCACAAATTAACTTCGTTGAGAGAATTTTGTCCTTGCCGGACGTTGTTTTTTTTTCCTCGCGGAAAAGACTTTTTTTTTGCCGCACAAAAATGTTATATTTATCAGCTGTGGAAGAGCGCGGAAGAATATTGAAAAACTTTTTATCAAAGGCAAATACGTATAGTCTTGTATATATATGTATATTGTGTATGCAGGACGTAAGGGACGTCATCGTCGTCGATATTATAGAGTACAAGTTACAAGTTCTGTGTCCGTCGGTCTTGTTGTATTTGCCTTCCGGTGCGCGTTTCCAGACAGGCACCGCGTTCATGATCAAAGGCACTACTCAACGATACGAATAAATATCGGCGCGCAAGCACGCGCGGCCGCGTGAACGGAGTCCACGGGTTCATCAATATTACTCGGGTTTATGGATCCTCTCCGTGGTTGTGTTGCGCATCTTTTAACGTTTCTTTATCGGAACCGGCGTGTTGTGGCAAAATGCGATCGCTCGGGAGGAATCGATACAGCGCGCAACCGTCCCGGAGGTAAAGGGGTATGTAAGAGAGGACGCGGTGATTGCTATGCCGCGCCACGCGGAAAAACCATCACCCGTGAGCGAGGCTCAACCTGCTGTAATTGCATATCACGAAAGTAGTAGTGTCGCGGAAAAGAATTTGATATGAACGCCGATCCCCTCCGCAAGCGGATGATCGCGATAGCAGCAACAGATTTAGCGGGGCTGATGCTGCGTGAAACACGCACGGGAGCTTTTCCCCGCAAACCGCGACGTCACTTTTCGCGAAGGAAGAGACGTAGTTTCGACAAAAAGAGCCACGTAATTCCTGATAGCTTATCTCGCATCAGTCTTCCCAAGCAAATCCAAGCAACCTACAAATAGAGCTGCTTGAGAGAGAGAGAGAGAGAGAGAGAGAGAGTTGGAGAGAAATGAGTCTTCCGTTCTATCTACTCTCTTGAACAAAAGTGGTGTTGAAAAACACGGGAAGATCGCGAGTAAAATGTGTAAAAAATAGAGAAAGATACTAGATGTAATGAGCAATATTACATAATAATTTTTTGTTTTTTTTTTTCATTATTTTCGAAATCTCGGAATCGCGACTTTTGATAACGAAGTTAGATCGAGCTATTTTCCGTCCGCACAACAAACAATTTGCGACAAAATAAATGTAAATAAACAACAAAAGTAAATAAATTGCAGTAATTTGCTTTAGTGTCGATATAAGATCGGAGTAAAAATTGCGCGACAGTCACGATAAGTTCGTACGCACACACGCGCGCGCGCACACACATCACCGTGAAGAGAAGTGGGACGCGCTCAAGATTGAGAGACACAGATAAAACGTGTAAGCTTCTCGAGACCTTATTGACAAACTCGCTTTGGTTTGTATCGATAATTTCGCATCGATGTCACGTTTCTATTGTGAGCTCCTTTCATTGTAGAAACACGGGCGTTACAAATCTTATTTTTGTTCAACAAACAATTTTGCGGTTTGTTTGCTCTCTAAGTGTGTTTTCATATACATTGATTCTCGTTTTAAAAATAAAAATCACAAAATTGTATATCAGAAATTGTCGGAGTCGGTTTCAGCTGTCTCTGAAAATTAGTCATCATTTTGTTTCTCGAATCGCTTGAAAAAACACGCGTGTGACACTAAAAAGACACATTGTCTCTTTTTTGAAACGGAAGAAGACGCGAGATTTTTTTTTTTGTTCCACGATATGTGTGTGAAACGTGTTAATGTCAGTTTCTTTTTCATTTTAATTGAAATGTTTATTTCGCTATTTGAATTAGCTTTGTGAAGTGCTTTTAAATTCATTCACAAAAGCAAACTTTTGTGAAATAAAAGAACAAAAGTTTGCTTTTGTAAAAAAAAAAAGACCACGCAATTTCGTGCTTCAAACTCGCTATGCATTGATTTTCCACTGCGGCAAAGAGCTTGCAACTACAATTATTTTCAGCGGCAATGCATGGCGCGATTCGGTGTCCACTTTTTTGTTTTTTTGTTTTTTTTTTTTTTGTTTCTCTTCCTTTGAACTACATTTTCGGGGAGTGAAATATATGCGTGCTAACAGCGCGCATGGATAAGTATTTATTTTCGAAAGATAAAAAGCATAACAAGAGCAAATTAAACACGTGTTCGCGTATACAAAACTCTCTCTCTTGCGCGTTTTACACTTATTCCATAATTATTACCGAGTTTTCGACGTGTTTGAATTCGGCGAAGTTTGAAGTGTTTTACATTATACTTTTTTTTTTTTTTTTTTTTTTTAAAAAATACTTGACGCAAAATGAATGCGGACACAGCTGACACTCCACGTGAACTCGGATGTTGTTAATCTCATCCCCACTTTGCAATTCGCTGAAGATTAGATTCGCGAAAGTTAGTTTTCCGCAAAATTTGTTAACTGCAAAATTGTATTAAAATAAGATCGATTGTGCGTTGCGATATACATCGCTACACAGGATTTTCTCCCCCCCCCTCCGCCCCCTCCCCCCGGAAGAATAAAACAAAACATCGATATTGCGTTAATTTGAAATTAACATTTAAGCGGTTTGGCGAGTAATGATGAGATATAATGCGGCGCGCAGCCTTTTATGCCAGTGTTTAATTACGGCCGCATCATCCCGAGTTTTCGCGTCGCTAATTACTGAGAGCGCAAATTAGCGCGAAATTTATTTCGCTGTAACAAATTTGCGGTGTGAAGAATCAGGCATAAAATGAGAGTACTTGTCTTGCAAAGTTTTTCGTGCAAAAAAAAAAAAAAAAAATTCGCATTTGCAACTTCTCTAATTTTCTCTCATTCGAGGCGCGTCACGCATTAAGTTTGCTTAAGTTTGCTTAAAACGTAAACACGCGAATTGTCTACGTTTCATGCGCGACAATTTATTTGTTCAATTTTTGCCGATTATTATCCGACGAATGGAATCCATTTTCTACATATCGCGTCAGATAAAAATCTTAATTTTGTTTTTCGGCCGCATTTGAAGCACTAAAAGCGTTCGCCGCTATTACAAGCGGGCAAGTAGTGCCGTTAAAACGGAGAGGCCGTAATAAGGGTTACGATCGGATTTTGGAAAAGCCGTAAATTTAATGCTCCCGAATGCGCAGCGTTTCGGATTAAAGCCTGGTGCGGAAACGCGGACTCGGAAACGTGGACTCGGACGCGATCTCTCTCATTGGCGGTTCGGCGGCTTCAGACCGCATCTTGCATAAGTTCGGCTTAAAATTCCGATACCTGCCTTCTGAGTTTCGCCTCAAACGTCGATTTCGATCATAGATGTATCGTAATTCAGCTTTTCCGCTGATTATATTCAAGAGAGGATGAAAAAAAAAATATATATATATATATAAACAAATTTTTGGGAAAATTGTTGCTCTTTGCATCTCATAAAAAATGCAACACCTGTAAGATATATTTACTCGAGAATAGATAAAGTGTCCCCCGTAATT
>QVNZ01019702.1:0-17103 GCA_014825645.1 Pseudomyrmex dendroicus
GTGACCAAGATTTTATGGAAAATTTTCTCATGAATTTCGAGTCTGAGTGCATTTTTAATATTAAATATTTCATCCTCTTGTCTTTTTTTTTTTTTTATTATTTCGACACATCAAACATTAGCACGCGGAAAAAAAGACTTGCTGGAACAGCAAGAAGATTATTAATTAATTAAAGTTGCTATTGAGAGATTTTTGTTGGCGAAACAAGAAACACATTTAAGTGGATTCGACAAATTTTTCTTGCCACGTAAATAGCGGAACTTAACTTTTTCCGTAAAAACACAATTTACGAATTGTATAACGTCATCTTTCGTTGCTTAATTGAGATAATTACTGGCGCAACTTCGTGAGCACAGTGACTCGACTGTGCAAGTAACTCGAACCGTCGCTATTTCTTGTTTACGGATGTTTACGGGAAATTTGTCACGGGAGAGAAAGGGAGAGAATAAATGAGATAGTTTTGCGTCTTTCAAAATTTTTATTTATTCACGTTTTTGTAAATTACACGTGCGACGCAAATACCAAGCTCCGTCTTACATCGAGCGATTCCGAACTTGACTTCGCTCATTTCCGTCTTAACGCGGACTGATCTGCATTACGGGGGAGGACGAAAGGAGCGAACGTATTCGCGTCACGTTTCGGAAATGCGAATCGCCCGGCTGACCCGGAATGTAGAAGCGGAATTACGGACAAAACTCAGCGGCTTTCCTAATACACGCGATCGTGTCCGTCCCAAGTATTCGGCTGAGATCCTCCTCTTTCCTGTTCGCTCTTGTTTCTTCTCTCTCTTTCGCTCTTTCTCTCTCTCTCTCTCTCTCTCTCTCGGAAGAGTCTTAATAACAAAAGTTTCGCCGTGCTGGGTTGCCTCCTCCTCGTATGACCTTCGTCTCAAACCCATCCTGCGAGAGAGGAGAGTATCATCTTACGAAGATCCCGCTTGTAACTCGCTCCCGTATAAAGCAACTACCGCCCCACGTGCGGCAACTATCTCGCGAAGTCGCGTAGCATTACGCTTCTCTTCTCGCGTGCGTTTCTCAAAGGCGACGAACTTTCGACGTAACGAAAGGACGGACGAAATTACGGCCGAGTTGAGAAACGACGAAAGATTAATAAAACGACTCTCTCTCTCTCTCTCTCGTATCCCTTCGTGCGCAAATCTCAGAAATCCGTGCCGATAGTTTTATGCCGAGACACCGTTCGCCGCGAATTGGGAGCGCGTGTTTAATCGCCTCGTTAAAAATGAGAGAGAGAGAGAGAAATAATTACCCTCCCGTGCGTTATCGGCAAGAAATAAAAAGTATATCGAATGAGCGCGTAATTGCTTCACTTTCGCCGCGTTCAATTTTCGAAGCTCGCGGGCTTAAAAAAAAAAAAAAAAAGTAGGTTAATAAAGGATTACACGCGGTTACAATGGGAGATGGAAATACTTTCGTCGGGTTCACGTTTCCAGTGTAGCGACGAGAGATTCACGAGTGAGTGAGTGAGAGAGAGAGAGAGAGAGAGAAAGGCGGTTTCTCAAACCGCGCGCGCGGTGACAAACTCCGGGCCTATTCCGGAATTAAGAACTTGCGGAACGTTCGTTACGCGAACCGGCTTCGCGAGGGAAGTGCTACACACTATTCCGCGAAGTGGCGTGGCGCATTACGCCTTTCATGTCCGTTTCTCGAAAGAAACTTCGCTCAGGGCTGCTGCTGCTGCTGCTGCTCTTCTCGAAAGTGTAAGAAGAGACGTCTCTGCAAACTCGACGGGCGAGGGATTAAATTGAGGGAAGTCTTCTTAAAGTTGCATGCCGACTATCCTTTAAAACTATTAAGTCAAGGCAGATATGATTTCCGCGAGAGGAACTTGGAAAAGTACGAATTTCCGTAATAAAATTTAGATAAATGCGGAATTACGCTGCGCGCGCTATACTATCTCGGACGTTTATAAAATGTCGCCGTTTTAATTCCGGCGTTCGCAGTTTCCGGCGTCTTGACGCTATTACATCAGTCTCGTTCGTTGCGACGGACGGACGTTTGCGATCTTTTTTATCCTCCGCGCGCGCAAAAACGCGGAATTTCTCGTCGTGACAATTTGACATAAGCTCAGAGATCGACTTGCGTTACGATATCGTTGTGGCAAATCTCTGTCGAATGAAGCGGAAAATATTTACCGACGATCGCGCGGGGTTTTGGCACACGAGCGTGGCGTGCGTCCAATAAGCGCGTTTGGAGAGAGAGAGGAGGGGAAAGGTCGATCGAGAAGGGTCAGTTTTCAGCTCGGCGCCGCGTGACAGCACATATATCCATTTGCTGCTTCGCGGGATTGTTTATAGCGTGCGTGTCACAGGTCGGCAGTATTACATACACGCCGGGACGCGAGTGCGTTTGGTTGCGTGTTCATGTACGTGGGAAAGGTGAGTGTGTTGAGTCGTACGCGCGCGTATATCCGCTATAAGTATTATCTAATTTTTCACACTTTACTGCGTGCTCTCGCGTAATTCTCTCTTTTCTTTCTTTTTTGATACTCTGTTTAAATAGTAGTTTAATAATTTTTTGTTTTCGTAACGTACTGTGGGATCCTCGTGTAACACGGATTCGCGTATCATGCGTTTGTTTTTACGCTCATTTGTTTTTTACAAATGTACATTTCCAAAGTGTATGCACAGAAAAAAAAGATTAGCAAGAAATTAATTAATTACTACGTGGCCAGCGAGAAGATTTCGAGATTTTTGCCAACAAAGCGATTTGTTAATGAAATTACAACAACTCAATACATTCAACCGGTTTTTCTTACCGGTCATGTAAGAGAAGTTTTTTCTCCGTGTATCTACTTTGTATTTGAAAAGTACGTCGGACGACGCAGAATCTTCTTTGTTCAATGGGGAGATCACCGTAATAGAAAGTATATTTTAAGTATATATATATATATATATCTCGAACTGTGTCGTAACTGTAGCGGTTTTAGTTCTAATAAAGAAAACAAGATACCGTACGGGATCAAGTGCGAAATAGTTAGTTTAGTTTTAAACGTAAACTGACACTCGTCGCAATTCGAACTGAATTCAATTCGAAATTCCATAGAGAGGAAAAGGATTCACGTACAAAAAATGCAAATTAGGAATATGTAATTGTAAAATTGTATGTTCTTTTTAATATTAATGTTACATACGTTCTAATATCATACAAGAGATATAACTAATTACTTCGATGTGAATTTTCGAATTGAATCCAATTCGAATTTCTATTAATTTCTACGATAAAAAATATATTTTACACACACATCCAGCGTTTGCCTCTCAATGGTTTTACTTCTTTATTAGTTGGATATACCATGGTAGTCCTTCTACAAACTATTGGTTTTGGTGCTGTAAATGCGGAATATATTTAAGAAGCGATTTTTAATTATCGACGTATTTATAGAAGCGATTCGAGTGGTTGTTTTTTTTTTTTTCTTGTACGGATTTGCTTCTCGCTCTCGTCGCTTTAATCGTTTCGCCGCGGCTTCAAATGAAGATTCTCGCGATCCGTTAATTGAGAATGCACCTCCGCACAACGTTGATTTCTCGACCGACGTTATCCGAGCCGACTTTCTAGCCGGTTCGCATAAATCCGCAACATTCACCGCCGCGCATCACGATGCGCTGGTAAGTGTCGATGCGTGATGCAGCGCGGCACACGCACCTGCACGTAACTAATGTATGCGCCAGTGACGTGCGAGTTTGTTGCTTTCGCGGGAGGATCATCGCCTCGTAAAGGCCGACAAAGGATGATCCCGTTCGGCGTCGATTCAATTCTCACGATCGATATTTGTCTTATAAATTGCACAAGCTGCAATTGAAGCGCAAGAAAGTTTCGATATGATTTGAATTTGCGTCAAGTTGATTCACTAAATAAGTTCCGATTAACGCAGCAACAATTGATCTGAGATACAATTCGAAGTTACTGCAATGATTTTTAACTGATGATTTAACTGACGTTAAGATGAAACGTATCATAAATTATATATATTAATTAATAATAAATCTGTCTTAATTGATTAGATAAATGTAAAAATCATTACGTGAAATTGCAGTAGCTTCGAATTATCTATCAACGAAGATAAATTAACACGCAATAATCTTTACATTTACCTGACATTGAGATAAAAATATCTCAATGTTTGCGATAAAAATAATAATTAGCTCTGATAAATTATATATAATTTGTGTTGATTAGTATATGTATTATACGCGCTATATTATTAATTAATTAATAATAAATAATCTAAATTTACCCTAACAACAGGTAAGTGTGAAAATCATAAAGATGAAATTGCAGCAACTTCTAATTATCTCAGAAGAGATTAATTGTTGTTGCCTGAATCGGGGAACTTATTTATGAGTCAACGCAATATACACACACATATATATGCGTATGTGTGTATGTGTCTATTTTAAGGGTTACATAAAGATATATGTAAAATTATTCGACAAAAATCAATGGGATGATACAATACTTTGTTTTCCGCGCGGACTTTCTGACGTGCACCGACCGGAGAGAGAAAGAGAGAGAGAGAGAGAGGAGAGACTGAATTTGCAAGTGATGAGAGTTGGTCGGGTGGCGGCAATTTCGCAGCAACGAAAATTCAGAACGTCATGTTTGTGCCGCTTAGGAAATCAGAAAAAAAGGCGAGATGCGCACGACACGATATCGTCCCTAATTGCTTCCAGACTCTTGCGCGCGTAAATTACTCCTGATTAATTGAGGCGAACTAGTGCGTGCATTTTTAATTCCACACGCCTCGCCACATAATTCACATGCGAGAATCGCATATCTCTCCCTCCCTCTCTCTCTCTCTATCTTTCTTTCTCTCCGAGGCGCGAATGGAAAGAACCGCGCGGAAAGAGCAGCGCAGATTATTATCGGGACGGGGCGGCCAACTTTAGCGCATAATGCAGCAGCACCGGGGTGCTGCTTTGCGAGCATTTGCGGCCACTCAAGTTTGCCACAATCGAATACACGAAGTCGCTCGCCCGCGAGCTATTATTTCGCCGAGAGCGCGAGACGCAACAACAGCGATCGCGCGAGAAAGATCGCCGCCGTCTCTCTCTCTCTCTCTCTCTCTCTCTCTCGTAATCGCGTGCTCTCGCGACGAGTTCCGCGAATATCGCCGCGGAATTGCGTAGGGTATAACGCGGGCTCTGATATATCTTTCTCTTTCTCTCCTTCTTCTTTCATTCCGGTCGCCGTGATTTCCCTTGCGTTTCTCATCAGTCCCGTAATGAGCCGGCGACTATTTCGTTTCGCGTAATTGGGGAAACGGGGACTTGACGAGTTTAAACCTTCGTAAGTCGGGCGCGCGAGACAAGTTCTTATCTGTCATCCCCCCTCGGCGATGATTTTTCTCCAACAATTTTTACATCGCGTCTCAGCTGCGTTGCAAGATTATGATTAAAAAAAAAAATGAAACAATTGCAAACCAATTTTTTCTATAACAAATTGAATAGACTCGTGTGAAAGGTGAAACCGAATGTTAGGGCAGATGCCGGAACACAAGAGCGTGCGTCTGTTTCTCGCGTGGAATGTTTTCTCTTTATTTGGATCTTCTTCGGTGCACGAGTGACGCAATAATAAATTAAAATAAAAATTAGCAGCTTGACCACACTCGTAATGTAAAATACAACTTCGCCCTCCCCTCCCCTTCCGGTAAAACATCAGAGACCGCCGAATCCACTTCACGTTACATGTTCACAAAATTTGCATTTTGCGCGCTGGTCAACCTGCTAATTTTTATTTCAATTTGTTATTGTAGTACATCTGCCCTAATATTCTGTTTTATACAAAACACAGCTCGCTGTTAAAATTGTCTACTGAATTTGCTCGTTTCATCAACGAAACGTTTTGCTCTTTGCGAGACAAAAGTCTCTCAATAGCCCCAACAAATGTTTCTTGCTGAAGGACACGTAGCGACTAATTTCTTGCTGTCTTGGCAAATCTTTTTCCCGCGTGAAGTTGTATTTTACAAATAAACCAAAGCCCATACGAGCCAATATGTTGGATGTGCAATTATTTATTTCCTCAAAACGTGTGAATCAATAAACGTGGAAATTCGAGCCGCGGCATTAACTTGTTGTTATATATATCTCACACACGGCAGTTATACATTTTGCAACAACACAAGGGCGCTCGCTCCCTGGGCAGATTTTGTTGAGACCGTCGTTGCGATTCGGTGCACGTCGCGGAATGTAAACGTGCGATGCAAGTCGGCCGTTTGTTGGCGCGACTGGAGGACTTAGAATATCGCGGCATCGATATTACCAACCAACCAACCAACCAACCAACCGGCCGGTCGGTCGGTCGGTGGTCGATCGATAAATAGTCCTTTAAATATCGCCGCGCAAAGAGATGAGAGCGCGCCGTTGCTATACACGCCGTTTGTACGTACACACGCTTATATATATATATAACGCGAAGCAACGTGCACGTGTAACAGTACCGCCGCGAAAAAGGGGGGTAAATGAATCGCCGCGCAAAGAGAGAGAGAGAGAGAGAGAGAGAGAAAGAGAGCGACCGGAGAGGAGAAAAGACGGGCGTGCACGAAGCTTATCCACGGAACATGCAATAGCACGCGTATTAAAAGTCGGCTAATTTAAAATCGAGCGAAGATCTGAGCGCACAGGCTGCAATCGAGCCGCGAACCGTACACTAGAGCTGACTCACGATCTTGCCGGGGCGCAGAGGCGTAGACGTCGGGGGATCTCCTAGCGGAAGGTCGTTGCCTCGCGCGCGGCAAAAACCGGCGCCCCGGTCTTACAACTCGTTCGACACGATCCGCAATGTTGCGAGAGAGAGAGAGAGAGCTGTTCTGACCTTGGAGAATTGAGACTTTTCGTCTTGACTTTAAGGAAAAAGAAGCATTTCGCGGGGAAGGAAACTATTTTCCTTTTTTTTCTTTTTTTTTTTAACGCTGCAAGTTTCAGGAAGAACTTTCTCTTGTGGCTTTTAAATTTGTTTGCGCGAGATTCGCAACTCCGAAAGGTGCGGTGGTCCCTAATCCGAGGACACTTTCTAAAGCGAGGCCGCCGTGAGACGTCGTCGTTACTCAACGCTTTTCAACTGTCGAGCGGTTCTGTTTCATCGAGATGGAACCTTCGGTGAGGAAGAAACAGACTTGAGGTCAATACGAGGCCTGTACGTGCGAAAATGTATTTTAAACGTGGAATATCGAATCGAATCCAATTCGAAAAGGCGCTTGGATGTTGCATTTCACAAAATGCTTCAATTTATACTTCCACGATCCAGACTCGTATCGACTTTAAATCAAAGCTGGATAGTATCAGCTTTGATATTTATTGCAAAAAAAAAAAATAAACATAAAAATTCAGATTAAATTTGTTCCATCGGTTCGCGCGGAGAGATTTAATTTAAAACGTTCGGTCATCATTTTCGAGCGTCAAAGCCTGTGAGAGAGAACAGGCGAGCTCTCGCATCATCGAATGCGAGTCGATCGTTTCGCGTCCTCACGTCTTCATCCATCGCGATCTATCCTCGAAGGCGCATAACGGTCGAGCTTGATTAACCCTTGCGCTCCTCTCGAGAGCATCGCGAATAATTCTTGGCGTTTCGCGCGCGCACGCTCGCGAGCGTTAACGGCTTGCTATAAATCGATAGCCTCAGCTTACCGGGGACCATTAAGCGAGCGCCGTAATAAAGCTGTTGTATCGGTAACGTTATTGGTGTCCTCTTAATAACAACTCCTCGGTCGCGACTGAATAACAACAGAGAGAGAGAGAGAGAGAGAGAGAGAGAGCGGCGTGAATTATCGATGCGCGAACTCGATCGTCGTTCCCGCCCCCTTTCTCTCGTCTTCTTCGTCCTCGCGTTCTCGACGTGTCGTACGAGATGTGTCGATTCGAGCTTTCTTTTGACTCTCCGATCAAGCAGACGGTCTCTGTGCGTGAGTTTAATTGAGAATGTGTGAAATTTCTGGCGACTTGCATTTTTTTTTCCGCGTGTGAAAAGCGAATGATTTAAAGCGGTCGAAAATTTGTTTTGTGCAAAGAATTCGCTCATCTCGCGCGTGAAAGCAAAAATATATCGTGTCAAGAAAAACCGCCGAAAAATTACACAACGCAATGACAGTTTCGTTAAGAGCAATTGTGTTGAATTTTTCACTGACGTTAAATTAATTTGAGAGAGAGGAGGAGAGAATTTCGCGCGCTCGGGAGAATATCTGATGACGATTTCTGTGTGTCTAAATCAGGGAACGCGCGTTGAAACCGCGCGGGGTCACCAACCTCCCCTCCCCTTCTTCTGGTAATCGCGAACGATGAAGAGGATGGCGAGAGAGAGAGAGAGATCTTTTTTCATTTTTCTGAAAATCGAGCGACGGGCATGAATTATTACCGAGATCACGAATCCGCTTTCCACCCGACTTCGTTTCGCGGTAGAAATATGAGGGGTTCTATGAACCGAGCTTGTTAAAACTTCAGGCTCTCCGCAGGAGGAGAGAACACGGGAACGGGCGCGCGCGCGCAAAGCTTTGACGTTTTCCAGAAATTACATTTCGAGAAATCTCTTTTTATTATTTTTCTTTCTTTTTTTTTTACTACGTTCTCTCTCTTCACGTCCCGTTTTCTAATGTATGCCATTAAAAATCTGCTGACCGAGATCGGTTTCGCGAGAGAGCGAAAACTATTTCCCCGCCAGACGCGGACTCGCGCATCCACCGCGAACGATATCCCCCCCTCCCCTCCCCCGACTCGTCACTCTTTTCTCCTGTCAAGTTTTTTTTCTTTTTTTTGACGTAACAGGCTACGTTTCGTTTAACGCAACAGTCTTGTTTGGATAAGCGGTTCGGTGCGACGCAGAAATTTTCAAAGAGATCAAAGTGAGGAGAAGAGAGGAGAGTAGTTGCTATTTTTTTTTTTTTTTTCAATCGTAAAACTGTCTCCTTTTTTCCAAATCTCATTGAAATTTATCTTTTTTTTATCGACTGTCTTTTGACTAGCGCGGCTGTGCCTTCGCGCAATGCAATTTGATAAAAGAGGAGCTACGTTCAAATTTTCATCTGCGATTTCTCTCCAGTTGATCTGTTTATTAACGTTACGAATTAATAAATCTCTTCGCGCGCGTGCAAAGCGGAGACGAGCGAACCAGCGACGATACAAGTTTTACATTATCGGATGTGAGAGCAGAATTCGTTTTTTGTTTCTTTCTGCGCGACGACGACGACGACGATACCTCGCGACACGTTTTCCCGGAACGGTGGCCTTTGAACGCGCGCAGGCAGACGCTTTTCCATCGCAAACGAGGGATTCGTTTTTCCCCCGATTAAGTCCCGACGAATCGACGAGGAGGGAAGGAGGACGGCCTGCAAAAACGACAAGCAATATCAGATACGCGCGGCAGGAATGTTCCGTTCTGTACGTGGCTCTCTCGCGAGGGATATAATAATAATATCGGCACGAACGCGAGTGCGGGTGGGGTATATAGTCGTCACGACGGATCACGTCGAAAGTCGTGATCCTCCGCGGCGTCCAGGGACGGCGAGATCGCGCTTGTGATCGGCTCCTCTCGCAAGCCTCCGTGCCTCCTCGCGGAAGAAGGAAAGATAAAGAGAGGGACAGAGAAAGATACGACGCTCTTCGCTCTCTGCCCGGCAACCTTCTCGCACAAAGTTCTGGTGCGTGCAATGCGAAACGTGACAGAACCCATCCCGCCCTTCGTCCGCCCTCCTAACAATACCCTCGTCTCTTCTGCTGCCGCTTCTTCTTCTTCTTCTTTATCTCCCGCTTCTCCGCGCCGCGCCGCAACTCCACCTCCTCGTACTCTTCCTCCTCCTCCTCCTCCTCGTCTCTCTTAATCTCATCTTCCTTCCACCTTACTCTCTCCGCTCGTTGCTGCTTACCGTCTCTCGACCCGACCTCATCCGCGATCTTTACTCCCCGCGGAACGATCTCCGAAGACATTTCAACGACGACTCGCGGCAACCAAGGATAACCGGAATCCGTTAACGCGCGGACTCTCTCCGGAGAGTTCTTCTCCTCTTCGCGTGGGTTATAAATCGCGGCGCCGAACGGCCGCGTAAAAGTGGACGCGCGAGAACGATATTAAATGCCGGGGTGACTGACGCGGGGTGGTGTGTGTGGAGAGGTGGGATGCGGGAGGAGGGTATTATCGAGTGGCCTCACTCACGAGAGAACGGCTCCCCTGTATTTATCGCTAGCCGATTTATTAGGTATTACCGCGATTATTTATGCCGACCGACGTAATTTACGCGAACGTAAACAATGCCGGACAGTCGCGAGCCCGCACGGTAGTTGCAAACATTTTCGTGTCGGGCAACACGCTCGGTTGTATGTGTGGATGCTTGCGCGCGCGCGCTTGACCGCGAGAGAAACATTTGCAGAAATCCATACCGCGAAGTGGATTAAAATCCCGGCAATATCAGCGCGCGATACTCTCGCGCTTCGTGATTCTTTTTATCAACTTAGAGAGTAACGGAAAAAAACGCAAATTGAAAACATATCAATTAATTCGAAACGGACGATGAAACAAGTGCTTTTTTACACTCTCGTTGAGTTTTTTTTTTTTTTGTTCAAAAATGGCTTCAAGTGAAATATTAACTCGCATCGTTAGCGCGTTTACTGTAGTTTATATCGCGAATCGCGCCGCGAAATATCTCGCGTTCATTTATGCTTTGCGTCAATTTTTTTTTTTTAGTTTGATTACTTTGTTCTCGAAATTCAGCGATAAAAGTTATCGCCCGGCCAGACCGAACGTCTGAAAAATTGCATTATCGTTTAGGAAAATGAGCGAATATTGGATGATAACCAATTTCGCGTGCTCGCGGCATTTGAATTTATCCGCTCGACGGGCGAGAGATCGATGTCGTCGTCGAAGATCGATAATTCAGCGGCGGGCGAAAAAAAAAAAATTCCGCGTTCTCTCTCTTCGTTCGGGATTTCGTTGAACGATTTCGAGACCCGACCGTGAGATTTGGATCACCCCGTATAGGGCACACGAGAGCCTTATGATGGCGACCTCGCTATCTCGCCTCGCGATCCTGATCACGATCACGCACGCACGCACGCACGCCGAACCGCCCACTGCGTCTCCCCACGAGCCCCTCCTCCTTTGCTCTGTCCCTTTCTACACCCCCTTCACCCCCCGACCACTCTTTCCGGACCACGCACGTGCGTGCACGCGCGCCTTGGATAGAGAAATATAATTCCACGCGAGAAACAGAGAGAGAGAGAGAGAGGGGAGAAAAAAAGAAAGAGAGTGGCAGAAAGCGCGCGCTGCGACGCGTGAATCCGCTTGTCGCACCTTTGCGCGTTTCGGATGTTATTGCGCCATCGCGAACTTACATCATTTTCTCGCCGTTTCCTCTCAGTTTTTAAACATTGGCCGGGAACTCCGGGATTTGCGCACATGTGCTTTGTATCTTTATGTTATCCGGCGCAGAGAGATAGAGAAATGTTACATTTCTGCATTAGCTTATTGCGATTCTCGCTCGTAAAGCAGTTGTTGCAACCACTCGCCGATTACGCTCTCGGTCGGGTTCGACAAAAAAAAAAAAAAAACGCACCCGCGCGATCGGCTCGTACGATGCCCCGCGATCGCGGTCTCCGCGATCGTTATTTAACGTCGAGTTTACGCGATCCCGGCGAGAGCGCGCGCACGTTATTACGGCAGCGCGGCACAAAGGACATTAACTCGCCCGCGTTCGTTGTATTACGTTGCGCACGATCGTATACGCACGCGTGACCGCGGGCACGCTTCTCGCGCACGACTAACGGTGCACATTTTTCGATTCCGTTTCCCCCCTTCTCGCGCGGAGAAACGGGAACGCGTAGGTGGAATCGCTCGAACGAGCGTCGCCGTGACCCGGCGTGTAACCTCCTCGCGGCCGCCGATATCTAGGATCGGCGATGCGGAATGTCCGATTAGCGCAACGGCGGCGCTCGCCGATCGACCGGTCAGGAGAGAGAAAACGTGACTTTCAACGAGTTTTCGGATGAAACATCGTTGCGCTTGTTTCGCGATCCGGCGAAATTCCACTTTGATGGGGGAGTTTCAATCGTTTATTTATTGTATCGGTAAATTTTCACTTGATTGATTCTCAGATTCGGTTTCACCGAACGTCATGTTGGTTTTGCAACAACTGTTGCTGGGAGTCTCATTAGCTCAGAACAGAGCGTCTGCTTGATCCAGGGTCGAGTCCAGTTGTTCCTGGCAACAGATTTTTTTTTTTTTAAATTAGTATTGGGACATTAGAGGATAGGAAATTTATTCGAAGATGTTAATGAAGAAATAAATAATTTTTCTTCTCTCATATTATTTTATAAGTGTTATGATATTTACTGACAGAAAATATTCCGTGGATATTTTCTGATTTGTGCAAAAAGTTTCTTAATTAAATGAATTAAGTAGATTTTTTTTTTTATCTTAATCAGCAAACGTTTCCTGACTCTCCGCGAAATATATCGAGTCTATTTAAAAGAGAGGAATCCAAGTTTGAGCAGGTAATTTCTGGCAATGAGCATCTATCTACGAATATTGGAATATTGGAGAATAAAACCGAGAAGATCGTAAATGTTGTTTGATATTGTGAATTATTATTTTAGAAGTAGTGATATTTACTGACCGATCTAGTGAACATTTACTTAGCACAGTAAAAGTGTTTCAACCAAGAAATTCGCAGCTTCTCGAAGTATTTGAATCGGTAAACGTCCACTCACTTTCGGCAAAACGCACTGATTCAAGATAGCGACGAGACATGACGAGAGAAGAAACGTACACCCCGCATATCTCGAAACGATTCGGACGCACAAAGAGCGTCTGATTATCCGCGTGGTGGGTGCATTTTACTCTCGCATCGAGTGCATTTTGCATCTGGTTGAGATATCTCGGGCGAGAGAGTGAGATGTATTTTATAGCCCGGCGTTATCTGTGAGAACGGAACGGATCCATTCTCACGTCTAAGAAGAAGGGGGGAGGAAGATCCGGACGGGGCAAGTCGCCCCCTCGACGCTGATCGACGTCCGTGATCTGTTTCCCTAAGAACACGACTGTGTCTCCCGACGGACCGCGGGGCATCGCGGCGCCGCGATGTACTATATATATATACATCGCGAAGTTCTCTCTTTGACCCGGGTTGACCTCCGGGGACGCCCGCGTACGGAGGTTCCGTATTTGCGCACCAAGACAGTCCGTCGTTTCTCCCGCGTCTCGTCGTCGTTTCCGCCTTCGTTCTCTCGCTGCGAGATGGTATACACACTCGGGTAGGTAGGTAGTTCGTAATTCTCCTTCGCTGCCTCTCGCCGGCAACTGCTGCGAGAGCCGAGGTCATCCCCCGCTCATAATTGTTGCTTCGTTTCCGCCTCCGCGCGCGCGCGCTATTATTCCTTTGCATTTAATTAAACGTGTGTGCGGCGACGATTTACGAGCGAGCGACGGATTCGAGATTTGTTGACGAGGTTTATTTAGTCGCGCGAACTCCGCTCGACGATAAAAATCGAATCGCGTAAGAGAGAAAAAATCGTTTCGATAGAATCTCTCTCGCGAGTTTCGTTTGGAACGTCAAGTTGTTTATGTCGCGAGAATTATCTTAGGTTTATTATCCTCTGAATTAGTTTCAGAATTTTTAAACTACTTTGAATTTTTCACCAGTTCATTACTTGCAATACGCAAACACACAAGCATCTATTTTCTACACAATTTGACAATGTCAATTTCCTTTATAAAATCGCGCAGAGTTCGAGCATTTCCTTTGCGCCGTACAAGCGTGTCATTTCTCGTCCCGATCGTCGTGGACGAGTGTGTAAGCTGGAAGGGGAGGAGAGGCAGAGAAAAGGCGGACGAGAAGAGAAAAAGGAGAAGGGCTGTTAAGGCCCTGGCGCGAGGGATGCCTCGGGTCGGGTACGAGGTAACTGCAAAGGTACGAGTAGATCATTAGCAATGATTTGTTGGCGAGTAGGTTGCCCAATGACCCCGCCGGCCGGAGCGTGAACTCCGGGCGTGTCGAGATCCCCGCGCTCGATGATCTCGTATGCCTATAACCATCGACTTCTCTTCTTCTTCGTGTCGAGGATCAGCCGCGCGCGTGCGGCGCGTACAAGGCCCGTTTATACCGAGGAGACGACTTCGTCTCCTGCGTTCGCGTCGCTTCTGTACGCACTCGCGCGCGCGAAGAAAATTCTGTCATTAAAACTCTACCCGTCGTTGATTGCGAAAGAGAAACGTCGAAATCGATCGCACTTTGCAACTAGAAGGGAATTCGGCGATGTTAATTTATTCGCGCGCGGCCGATTAATATTTTTAATGAGAGTTGTTGGTGTGTATAAAACTTTTTCGTGATTAAGTAATGCGCGTGAGAATATTTACGCGCGTTAAATTGGAAATTAATAAGAAGTTGTGGATTGTGTTGATTAAGAATTTGCAACAAGCTCGGGACAATAATAGCAACTTGATTTCAATTACCGATGAACTGATGATAGATAAGAACACGAGGCAACAATGTGGATGAAGGTCAGTTTCGAGAAAACTTGGATGTTCAATAGATTTACGTGCAATAAAAAATATATTTTAAATAGTGGCGAAACGCTTCGTAACAAAATGTTCAAGAGGCTGTCGCGTAAATAACGGGATGAAAGTAACAATAAAAGTAGCAATATTTAAAAATATAGATTGAAATAATTCCTCACACCGATGTACTCCATCCCGGTGATGTCTGAATTTGACACGTCACCGGTTTCTTTTCGTCCAAATATACATTATGTCACTTCTGAGTCTAATTAGGATTTAAAAGAAAAAAAAAAAGATTGTGTAATCAGGCTGTGACACACTTTTATTTTATTCTTGTAAAACTTTTAAAAACAACGGCACATGGTAGTTTACGAGTTAATATGCTCGGATATAATACGCGTGTAATTTTTATTGCAATACACACTTGGAAATTAATTTCAATTCAACAATTCATCCGAGATGCTCAATTTGCGTTTCAAACATAAAGGGAAGTAAAAATGAACAATTTGTATATTTGAGATGTGAATTGAGACATCTTAGATGAATTTTCGAATTGAAATCATCTCGAATCATCTAAGTGTATTATAATTTACGTTTGAAAATATATTTCTCTTGAAGTGAATCAGTAAAAATTTCACTTATTGATTCAGGGATAACGTCACTGAGTGTCATTAACACATTAGTTTTGCAACAATTGATAGCCTCATTGACTAAATTGGACTTAGAGCTTCTGTTGACAATCAGAGGATTTTTTATTCAAATTTAAGTGACAGAAACCCACTTCTAGCGGTTTTGTTTTTCTACGAGTTAATATGAGGACAGATATAATGAGCTTTTTGTCTTTGCGTATTTCATATCGCAACAACTCGGTCGACACCTACGTTACGGACGCGCGATTAAAAAAGCCGTACGATACGCGTGTAACGTCAAACTGACTCTAAAAAAAACATTTCAATAGACCGAGGCGAAAGTTATGGATACTTCAATGTATTATTGCGGCACCGTTAGCGCGCTCTGCGCGGTGTCGACGCCGCTTGTAAAAAGCGGGTCTCTAATTATTCGTTAGAAGCTCTCGCGAGCAAAAATATCGGCTTGTTGTAAAAATACCTTTGGAGAAAGAGCTTTGGGAGACGGTGATTGACGGTACATGTTTCCCGCGATTTTCCCGGGATTTTCCGTTGCTCTCCTTCTCTCGAACAGAAACGGCGCGCGTTTGCTCCATTGAATCTTTTTTTTGTTTTTTTGTTTTTTTTTTGACAACGAGAACAAATCTCTCCGTACCGGTCTCGCATAATATCACATCGTTTTTGTACAATTAAATTGTGTAATTATGTGTATAAAAATGTTGAGCGCTGAGAACGCGCGAAAGTAGGTAATTTGATATTTCGCGTGGCGAAAGTGTAATTTTTACGTAAATTTACGCAAATATACATGGCGCCCGGCGAAAAAAATTGAGAAAAAATACAAACAAAATTAAACGAAGAAACTCCGAGACAGAGAGACAAAATAAATGTGAATTTAAATGGGCTTTTTAACGCGAAGTGTTAGCAGGAGAGGAGAGGAAGAGAGAGAGAGAGAGGAAAATAAATTATTTATCATTGATGACCGTCGATGTAAATCTTATCTGCAATTGTTACTAATCGCGCGTGGAGAGCGTTTATCTAAAAATTCGCATTTTCATCAATAACGCGACCGAAGGGGAAGGGAGAGCGAGCGAGTATATATAAAAGCAGATACAATCTCTTCGCGTTCTTTATCAAACATCCCGAGGCGCTCTTATCGCGTCGATGTACGCTGAATAGTTCCCCTGTCCCGATCTCGCGTTGCAGATGCCAAGATACCGCGGCAAAGAGTTCCGGCATGCCGCCAATCGCGAGGCAAGCAAAAGTACGAAGAATGCGAGTCGGGTCGCGCGGAAGCAGCTCTCTCGACGATACGCGCGCGGCATACTCCATTTAAATATTTATCTACGCATCTTTGCCTCTCGAGAAACCGGGCGCGCGCACAGTATCTTCGCAGTTTACTGTTCGATCGTGTCGGTTCGATCGTTAGTTTTTATTTCTCGTCGCCTACTCGCGTGACTGATATGCGACTTTTTTAATTTATTCTCGTTTAAAACCACAAGAAAGATAGTTCGCGAGCCAATGTGCTGGACGTATGCGTGCAAATATATTTTTTAAAAATATATTAAATTACGTGCTGTGAAAAATCGAGTTAATTTCAATTCGGAAATTTATCCGAGATTGTATCCTAATTTGCATCTCAAATATGTGTTTGAGAAGAAGTAAAAATAATTCATATATTTGAGATGTAATTTAAGCTTATTGTTAGATAAATGTTTGAATTGAAATCAATGTAAATTCCTAAGTTAATTAATTTACGTTTAAAAAAGGTAAATCAGAACAAATTTCACTGATTTATCTCAATGACAGATTTGTTTTATTGGGAATCGGTTGAAATTGTGCGCTGATTGCTTCAGTGACAGATGGTTTTATTGGAATTCGGTGACAATGTTACTGAATGTCGTCGACATAATAGTTTTGCACTAACTGTTGAGAATCTCAGTAGCTAAATTGGTAAAACACACTTAATATAATCGAAGAGTTTCTGG
>QVNZ01019706.1:0-10785 GCA_014825645.1 Pseudomyrmex dendroicus
TGATAAAAGATATTTTTTACATTGTACAAACAGAATTTTAGTTTAAGTAATAAGATAATTTTGAATAATTACAATATCTCTTGTATATTTGTTTATACATAATTCTCTGATGTTTTTGCAGCAACATTGAAACACGTAGCGAAAACGGTTGCTCATGTTGATTTGAGTGATCACATCATTCAAGTAGTGTATACAATTTTCGACGAGAATAGTGAGTTACTTTCTATCAGTAAAATGCATGCTACAGACTGCGAAAAAAAATTACTAATTCTGTTTTGTTCTAAGTTGTATGTTTTTTGCAATGAAATCATTTATCGTGAATCTCGTTTTTTGCAGTGGATGGACAGCTTAGTAATCGAGAGTTCGTCGCTGTCATGAAGAACCGGGTTCTTCGCGGTCTGGAAAAACCTAAGGATACAGGATTCGTCAAGTTGATTCAATCTCTGATGAAATGCGCTAAAAACAGCGATCTCTTGTCGTTCGACAAATAATTGGAAGCGTTCATAAAATCGTTCAAGATCTTTGTTAAGCTTTTCTTGTTTTATTCATTGTAACGTATTATTATTATTAACATTGTAACGTATGTTTGTAAATCTAACGTATTACCTGTAAAATGTTATCTAAAATAGAACTATTAAAAATAGAAAATATTATATTTGTTATTTATGTATATTGTTTATAAGAGAAAATTAGACACTTATAGCAAAAATTCTGCAACAATAAATTGTTCTCTGCTTTCACTACTTACGTTAAATAGACCGTGTCATTTAAATCTCACCTAAGATATAGAAATTACAATTTCACTCTCAGTACATATTCACCATTTGTTCAGTCAACATCAAACTTTTCGCTTATTTATTACAAAGTTTCAAGTTCAAGTTTCAAGTTATTAAATTACTGAATATAACAATGTACGAAAAACACAGTCTTAACTTCTTATTCCTGATACAAACGATAACAGTATTACTCGTCGCAAGTCTTGTTACATCCACTTCAACGGAAAAACTTGGAGAAACGACCGTAACTGGCAAGTAAATCATGTGTCGCAATTTTAGGAAATGTTAATATAAATACAAATGGTTATAGTTTTCTTGTTAGTTTTCGAGAACTTAGTGTGGATTAATTTATTCTAATTAATACACAATTAGATGCAGAAGCCGGAAATAAAAAAGAGATTTCAAAGCAGAAAACGGATATTTTGTCACTAGAACGATATTTTCAGTGAGTGTTCTAAAATAATAATTATATATAGTGTATGAAAACTGAAGTAAAGTAGTTTTAAAACTATTTAATTCACGTTTTTATTCTACGCACATAGAGACATATTTTCTGAACATGTAGCACCTCTCCAATTTGAATTTGGTCACGTCTATGAGAATCCCAATGAGTGGGAGCAGAGATTCGAACGGAAAGACTTTGACAACAATCGCCACAGTGGCAAGGTAATTGTTTTTTGAGGGATTCCTAAATTATAGAACAGGACATCATTTAGTGATTTGTTTCGCACCTTAAGTGTAAAATCTATTTGTAACATAAAATTGATGGATTTTAGATAAAGTGGGGTAAGAAGAATGGCGAGTACGGTGAACAATATTGGGATCTGAACCATTGATCAAAATAAGTTGTTTATAAAACTAATTGTGAATTATCTGAATAAAAACTCTTGCACCTGTCACTTATTTTAAATAGAACTTACAATATTCAGTTACGTACAAAGTGTTAAAGATGATGTTAAAGAGACGTGTTGTTAACTGAGCATCGGTGGTTCAGTGGTAGAATGCTCGCCTGCCACGCGGGCGGCCCGGGTTCGATTCCCGGCCGATGCAAAGGTTTTTTTTTATTCGCATTCCATAAACAATTTTTTTTCTCTTATAAATTATGATTTTTTTCTTATAATAAAAAATAAAAGTTCAAAATATTTTTTATATTTACTCTCTCTTTATAATTAAAAAAAAAATTAATCTTGCATCGGCCGGGAATCGAACCCGGGCCGCCCGCGTGGCAGGCGAGCATTCTACCACTGAACCACCGATGCTGACGAGAAGTTTATCTCTAGAGATTCAGTTTGAGTATAATTTTGTCAGATTAAAAAAATTGTGATCAAAAGTTTAGATGTACGTGTTACAATAAAAACAAAAGAGAAAAAAGAGAAGAAGAATTGAAGATCGTTTTAAATTTAAATCACAGCTGGACGTCACAACGAGTCACACAAACAGTTTATTTATTTTGTTATTGACGAGATTGACACTTGCGCGCGCAGAGGTCGCGATTTACTTGCGAAAAAGGTCGACGGTCTCGTGATCCAATATCGTGCGATCGCGTTGAAATTAGTCAAAAACAAATCTCAACTCGGCGAAGTGATGAGGAACGCGGCCTTCTCGTTAGTCGAGGTGAATTATGTGACAGGTGGTATGAACGAGCTGGTCTTACAGATGGTTGACAAGGCCAGGCTCAGGATTCATTCTGTACAAGAGATTATCGGCGGGGTTCGACTTTGGACGTATGAGCCCTTTCGTAGCGGCGCCGATCCTTTCGAATTCGCCGGATTGGCGAGAGGCGGTCAACAGGTGTGTTGTAATTACACGTGTATTATATTTACAATGTTAGCCGTACGATAAAACGTGTGAGATAAGCGAAGAAAAATTAATTCCTCTCACTTAAAAAACCGGGCATTTAATTACTTCCCACGTCAGTAGTTGGCCAAATTAAAGAAGAATTACGGGAAAGCAATCGAGCTGTTGGTCGAGCTTGCGTCGCTGCAGCGCAACTTCCAGATTCTGAATCAAGTAATCAGAGAGACCAATCGTCGCGTGAACGCTCTCCGACACATCATTATACCTCGGTTAGAACGCACTCTCTCGTACATCATAACCGAACTCGACGAGTACGAGCGTGAAGAATTTTATCGGCTCAAGAAGATACGAGAGTGTAAGATGAAACAATGTAAGGGAAAATTCTCCCAACGCAATCCGATTCAAGATTCCCACGCGTTTGACAACACGGATGAGGATCTTCTTTTTTGATGTTACATAACCAGATAAAATTTGAAATCTGCGCAACTTATTGGAATATGATGCGAGTTCCAAGTATATGTTTTTCCGACGATTGATGAATTTTTGCGAGCGAAGAGGCTCACAGCAACGCTACTGTCTTATTGTTTGCATTAACAAAAGTTTTCATCTCGCGCTCGAATTAGAAAAGAATAAAAAAGAAAAGCCCAGCTCTTGTAATAAATACCTGATCATCAAAGAGATGGAATGAGAGAGAGAGACCGGGCCAGCTATAAGCATAAGAAACGCGAGGAACCAAATGAGAGAACGAGATAGAAAGTGAGAATAAAAAGGGGAACCCAGGGCCCAATTATACCAAGAAAATACAGCCCATAAAGCCAACCTTAACTGCTGCCAAACATCGGGATATGATAATGAGAACGTGCTGCTGTGCCCCCTCCCGCCCTCTTCTAACCCCGTTGATACATCTTGTGAGTTTAGCAGCTGCTAAAACGCAAAAGAACTCTTCGACAGAAGAATTTTAACTTATCAAAATGCTTCTAATTAAGTTTTTATGTTAAATCGAGACATCAACAAAACAATTTATATTTATGATTTGTAACGCGTGATGAGATCCTTTTGTTCCGTTGATCACTTGAATTTTCACATTAAACAATACAAAATTCTTCTCTCATCGCGTAATAATTATGTGTGTACGTAATTCTCCATTGTAAGCAGTAAATCCGCCACATAATAACCGCGGAGCAATTTGGCCGATCGACCTGATCGGCGCTCGATCGTCGTCGCGGCAATACACGGGCCAGGCCAGGCCAGGCCAGCAGACCAAGAGAGCGAGACGGAAATCCTGAGGGAAGGAGAAAAGGGAGAAGAGTATAGAAGCCAGCAGAAGACCCTGTAAAGAAAGCGAACGAGGAGGGGATAAACAGACGTCTGCTGCTGCGGAGAGACGTCGCTCGGGCGCGATCGCGAGGCGAAGCGTTCGCTCGCACATTCAGTCGGACGGAAATCTTCAACGAGGAGAGAGGTTAGGTTGCGCGCGCGTTCTCGCGGAGTGGAAGGTGATTTGTCGTTTTAATTGTTTTCATTCGCGGGCAATTCGAGCACGACGGTATATCGTCGTGACGCGCGTGGCTCGCCTTTCCCGTTTCGTGCGCACTGAGCGCGCGGAAATGGCGTTCCCGAGGTGAAAACACGATCCGATTATGTGACTGCCTTTGTGATTGATACGCCGCGGCTGCATTCGCGCCGGAGAGCCGGGGAATTGCTCGCTCCCGCGCGTCTCTCTCTCTCTCCGCACATTTGTTTCGCCGCGTGTGTCGCACGTGCACGCGCGGAGATTTCGATTAACTCGTTGTCTGTGAGTAATTATATATTTGTGTCCTCCGCTCCGTTTACTTACGCGCGCGCGCGCGTAGTATCTGCGCTTCTGTGTTCCGAAGAAGAAGCAAGAAGATCGGTTTTTCGAAAGATTCAATCAAGAAAGCGAGATTTTGTTTTCTCGTACACACAAAATCGTGTTTATGTCCAAATCTGTTGGTGGCGAACTGAGTGCAATTAATGAGTGAAACTAAATGAGTTTGCGTCAAAATCCGATGATTCTTCGAATCTGGGTGACACTTGATTAAATTGAAACCACCGAGGAGTATCTCCGTGAAAGAGCGAGGAAAGGAGAAAGAGAGAGAGAGAGAGAGTCAATTGGATTAATCTCGTTTAATGCGCAAACAAGTTAATTAAATCTGCTTGTTAAGGCCGAAATCAGATTTGACAGCTTCTTAAACGAAGCTGTGCTGCAGGACCGTAATTAATGGGAAGACACAGTTCTTGATCGATAAAAAGACCAGATAGGAATCGAGTCTTCGTTAAGACCTGAGCAGTACGTCTTTGTCTCAATATATATTTTCGCATCGATTTCTCATTCACGTTTTTTTGTAAATTCTTGCAACTGGAATTATGTAAACAAAAACTTGGAGTTTTACATAAATAACTACAGTTTTGTAGTTTTTTGAAGTTCTAATCTCTTTAAAGTTCTAATTTCTTTGTGTTTCAGGCTGCTTTTTTTTTTTTTTAGAAAATTGCGAACCGAATTCTTCGCATAATGCACAAACGAGATCTCGGTACGTCGATCGATCGACGGTGGGTAACGTAAAACTCGAAAGTTCAAAGAGGATAATAAAATAGCGACAATTTCGACAACATTCATCTTCGGCGAAAAATGAGGTGGATCTTGCTGTTGACGTTTGTACGTGCGATATGGTGCGCGCACGGTGCCTGCGAGCCGATCAGAATAGAAATGTGCCGCGGTCTCGGCTACAACGAGACTGTTATGCCAAATCTCGTCGGTCACGAAATACAAGGCGATGCTGATTTTACTTTGCAGACGTTCAGCCCGCTTATCCAGTACGGATGCAGGTAATTTGAATCTTTCTCCCGATGTTCATAGCAATATGAGCGTCACATCAGTAATTTTATCCTAATCGTATTTACTTCGTTATTATCGGTGTTTTGTTGTTATCAATGAGCAGATGTAAAACTTAACTTACTGATTTTTAATTGATTTTTTAATTGATTTTAATTGATTTTTAATTTACTCTTGATTCTAAAATGTTTTTACGTATTCACAAGCGCTGTAAACTTGAAAAACAAAATTGTTAAACAAATGAAAAATTATTAATTATTGCAGTGCGCAATTGCATCTGTTTCTGTGCTCGGTGTACGCGCCCATGTGCACCGAAAAAGTACCTGCACCTATCGGGCCTTGCCGGGGTCTGTGCGAGCAAGTGCGAGCTCGTTGTTTCCCGGTCCTTCAGGGATTCGGCTTTCCCTGGCCGGCCGCGTTGAACTGTTCCAAGTTCCCACCGGAGAACAATCATCAGCACATGTGTATGGAAGGGCCGGGTGAGCCCGGACCGGCAAACTCCATTCAGGTATATTTGTTGGCTTAGCTGATTAAACAATTAATAAGGCTACTGTTGATTCACTTGTCTATACGCAAATATTGTCATTGACCAGACGGTGAGCGCCAACAACGGACCCTGGGGCTGCTCCTGGTACGCCAAATCGGGACTGTATATTTTCCTGAATCGCTCCGGAAGATGCGCCGCTGCTTGCGACGCCGATATTCTTTGGTCTCAGAAGGACAAGAAACTGATGGAGGCCTGGATGGTCGTGTTCACAACGGTGTGCCTTATATCCGTCGCGTTCGCCGTTTTGACAGTATTAAAGCCGCGCAAACAGCCTATACTGACCACGTCCGGAGGTGAGAATTTAATTGCGAAAAAGAAACATTTTGTTTAAAACATTTCTTAATTTTAATATAAGACATGTGTGATTTTCTTATGTTTTAATCATGAATTAAGAAGATTGTTTTTTAACCAAAAGATAAATTGAAAATTACAGAGATTCTGATCGATATTTTAATCCTGTGATTTGCAGAACGTGCAATAATCTTCTTAACGATCTGCCACGCGGCAGTTACAATTGGCTATGTGGTCCGATTGGCAGCTGGTCGGATGAATGTCGCTTGCACACCCGCAATTTCGTCGCATTCGCAAGGTGTTCTAGCTCAACAGCAGCAGCAACAACAGTATCTCACGCAGGACGGTCTGGCCAATCCTTATTGCGCTGTTGTTTTTCTGCTGCTCTATTATTTTGGAAATGCCGCGATCGTTTGGTAAGTTGTTACTTTTTTCGCTTTGCATTCTTTAGAAATGAAAAGTGACTATATGCCACACAAATCAGCGTTTAATGATACATGATGATCAGATAACACACAATATTTGTTGGTGTTGATTTAATTTCTGCTGTTACGGAAAAGGAATTTTAGGGGATTTCTTTATTGCTTTTTTTAAATTTTAATTATATGCGAAGATTTGAATCTCAAAAGATATTCGTACAACGCGTCCCGGAGTTGTCTGCTTGTTGCAGAGCGCTTTGCCTTGTTGCGCTCGCCTCGCGGGACTGCATCGTCCGAGGTAGGGATAACAATCTGGCAACAGTGTTGACTCCCCTCGTGCCGCTAACGAGCCTCTGACTCCCATCTCGTCCCAACCCATCTCATCCCGTTTATGCTGAGAGGTTCATCTTAACGCGTCTAACGGGTGGCGCGAGCAAAAAACCGTTCATTCAGTTATCTGTTTGCTCGAATAATTCACCGTGTGCGTTGCGTCCCAGATTTATTAATTACATTACATTAATTACAAAGATCTCAAGACGTCTCTTACATTAGATCTTTCCAACGGAACAACGTATTTTAACATTCAACAGTACAAAACTTTTGTATAAAGAGATTTGGGTTACATTTTTTAAGATTCGAGTGTACTCTCAGTGAGGAAAAAGTTGCAAATGATTTTTTTTTTCTATCTTATATCTTGTCGAATCTTCACAAACTTTGACTTATAGTCAGGTGGAATTTCCTTTCAACTGACAAAACCTACGATCATTTCTCAGCTTTCACACGGGTCTTTCGAAACGTCAACAAAATCTTTCAATTTCTCATTCACGTTTCGTGCCGCCAATGAGCGAGAACCACCCGGTATGTGATGCTGGTCGAGAGGAACCTTGTTGCCAGATATGCATGGAGTCAATGGCATTCCATCTTAGAGAAAGCAAGCTGCTTTGTAGAAGAGAAAGAAAGAACGCGAGAAAAGCAGAACGAGAGAAAGAGAAAGAGCGCAGGAGAAAGAGAGATGTACAGGGAGGTGAGAGGTGGACAAGAAGCGGCGCTCCGAAACCCAAGCAAGGAGTAAGATGATTCACAATGCATGGATGCAATTTTGTGGTCGCGATTGCGCGGATGAGTTTCGCGAATTCGATCGTTTTGCGTCATCGGTTTCGAGCTTATGAATATTTAGCCACGAGTTCGCTACGCACAAATCTCGAAAGTTGAGTCATTTGTAACTTATTTTTTTTTTCACAACTTGTACAACTTATTTACAATTCAGGAATTTTCACTTTTTTTTATTATCTTATAATTTCAAATGTTATTTCACGTTTAAAGCAACGAGGAGTCACAAGACAGTCAAGACCCATCGCGAAGGTCCGGCGGCGGCCCTGCGCTCCGAGTCTGGGGATACTTTTGTGCGCTGTGGTGTAGCGAACTGTATAGCGTATGGCCATAATTTACATCGAAAGAGCCGATAAACATCACGCCCCGCGGCACACGAAGCTACGAAGCCGTGTACCCGTGGACCCATAGTGTTCTCTGCAGCCCTTGTCTCGCGCATTGTCCTGTCTCGCTTTTTACCATTCTCCTCTTTCCGCCTTGTTTCCACACGCACGTCAAATTTATGCGTAAAGAAACGACAAGTTTCTCATTGAGATTTCCAGGACAAGCAAAAGACATCGATTTCTCATGGGCATCTTGAATTTGTAACGTTACTCTTTTAACAAAAGTGCATGATAATTTGATGCCTCATCGAGTCACTACAAGTCTTTTTGTTTACAGCTATTTTTTTTCTCTCTCTCTCCCTCTTTTCTCTCTGAAAAAAGTTGAGGAAAATACATATTTACTAAAATTACAATTGTGAAGTGTAAACAAAAACGCACAATAACCCGGAGATTAAAATTAAATACGGTAGTTTAGGAACAAACCCGTATTTTACACAGATCCTTAAATCCGAAAATGGGTTAAGGCGTTAAGGTCTAAAATGTTATAAAAGGCTCCCCGTGGTTAAATCGTTGAAAGGATCGAATCGATAATCGGCAGTGCTACGCCATTGACAGAGAATTGTGCAGGGCCCCATAGTGGTAGGTAGTTCGTAGGCAGTTTCGTGTTTCCGTTTCTCTCTTTTCTCTTCCTCCTTCGCTCTTCTCCTCGTCTTCCCATTCGCTTCGAGGGTTTGACGGCCGTCTCAGGAACAAGGGAAAAAGGACAAGTCGAAAGAGGGGCTCGAGAAAAGAGCTGATCCATCATCTCTCTCTCGGCTGTTCAGCCAGGTCGGATTTTAAGGACCCGGATCCACAAGAATTTCTCGATAATTTATCCGAGATAAGAGCTCGGACGACTCGACATCAGCGAGAGGAACGGCGGGATTTCCGATAACAAACGGTCGATATTATATCCTGCGTATTATCTTCCCCTGGCTTCGACGGAAGAGTTCTCTTTGTTCTCGCCATTTGTGAGCGCGAAGTGCGAGCACAATACCGATGCATTGTGACAAAAGAAAATCGTCACGACGTCCCACGAAATACTGTCCTAATCCTTTTCTTTTTCAGAGCGGAGACTTTATGTGTCCGGAGGTGCGGCACGCGTGATGACTGCGAGAAGAGAGTATCTTGTAATCTTAACAACCAGTTCAACGGTGTTTTGAATAACCGCGCGCCTCGGTTACACGCATTCACGCGAGTATCTCGGAGCGACGTGTTTTTACTATCACCAACAAGATCCCTTTAAGAAATTTTTCATAGCAATTCGCTCACGCAAGTCGTTCCGACAGATCTTACGCTGATCTTAAAAGCTCGCGTGCACAACAAGTGGAAGTTTTTGCTTGAGAAGCGAATACGTTGTTACATGTTACTACGGTCAATTTTTCCAAATTCATCACGAAAGAAGAAGACGAAGGGAGACAAGAAGAGAGAGAGAGAGAGAAAGAGAAGAACGAAGTGGAATGAGAACGGGGAGAAACGCGAGAGGAAGAGGCATCGTCGTGTATAAGGGGGGCCCCCGCGGGGTATATAATCAGCGAGATGAGATGAGAGGAGCACCTAGCTACCTCTTGTTTGTTTTGTTAGTTAGCGAGTCGTTAGGTAGTCTCTTCGCCTGCCTTCGTCCCGCGTGTAAAGTTCGAGTCGAGTTGCACGGAAACTGCGAGTGGTCGACCACCCAGCCGTGTAATAGCGATTACCGGTTGAGGGAGATGAATCTCGTGCTCCACGACTAATCGGCCTTATTACGCATACTTCGACGAGATTAAGCTTGTTACACCGTGCTATTGCATTAACCATCGACAATTGCTAGCTATGGAAAGCGTCAAGTGAACTCGGCATGCGCTTTTCCTTTTCACGTATATTTCTTTTTCGTCGTTCTTTTTTTTTTCTCCCTACACAATCAGATGCGTTGAAAACCACCGGAACTTCTTCCAATTGGATGCGCACGTCGCACTTTACAAGTCGATTATTGCGTCCCATGTTACAATTCCTTCCTGGATTTGTCTTTCTTTGTTTTTCTCCCGTGACGTTCCACGGAAGCAAGAAATCGTGCGTCGCGCGTGTGCACCGCGTCACTCCATTCATCACCCCGCGACCGGAATTCGTCGAGCAAGTTTTTGCTTTTTCAGCGCGATAAATCGGGAAAGGAATTAGCGAATTTGCCGAATTTATCTTCGTTCGACCATCCTAATCCCAAGTATTGTTCCGTAATTTTAAATTTTCACGGTGTTTTGTACGAGGAATTTTTTGATGAAGATATTTCTCTCAAATTTAACATTTGAAATTGATCTTGTTTATTTTTTATGAAAGAATGACACACGTTGAATACAGGGCGTTGTTTTAAATTATATATGTAATATATTTAAAATATATAATAAAAAATAATATTATATATATTTACTAAAATATTATATATATTTACTAAAATATTAATTATATTTATTAATAATATATTATATATATTTTATTTATATAATATATAATATATACACAATATATATTATAATATTATTTATTTATTACATATATTATATATTTTTACATGTATATAAATTGTTTTAACATTTTTATATATACATATGTACAAAAAAGGAACAATCGTTATTTATTATATGTCACGACGTAAGAG
>QVNZ01019707.1:0-11279 GCA_014825645.1 Pseudomyrmex dendroicus
GCAAGCGCTCATTTGCGATCGCCGCCCGATATTTATATGTGGCGAATTAAAGCGCGTTTAAATGATTTACGCAGTCACATATTCGTCGAATACATTCGTTGTGCGAACGCGCAATATATGCACGCCGCATGTGCGTAAAAACTGTTGGGTCAACAATAGTATTCGATAAAAAAAAAACTACTCGATGTGAATGCAAAGTAATTCAGGAAATTAAAATAACTTCTTGCTCTTGTACCGTGTTTTTTGCGCAAGTCTCCTTGGATGTGCTATTGAATGTGCATTGATATGGTCGTCATTGGGAACTTCCGGGTGACCGCTCTGTGTGACTTTAAAAGTAAGTTTTACGGTGGCGCGTTTTGCATCGATGTGGCACGGCCGGAATGTCACGACACAGACTACCGTGGAAATTAATGTCACGTTATCGTGACATTGAAGAATTGCCATGAAGTTTGCGAGGATTTTTTGATTTTTTCGAAACCACGCACATTTACAAAGTGCAACATTAATTAATATCGTTTGTGTTTTCTGCGTCATGGACAGTCACGACTCACTTAAACAAAGTTTATCTACTAATTTCCAGCATAATATTTTTCTTGATTGGCATAATATTTTTCTTGGCATCGCACACTAATTGCGTACACACGTTGCACAGCGAACGAATTTGGAGGTAGTTAAGTCCGTTACAGCAATAACACGGGCTTACTTTGTCGGATATCTCATGGATCGTATTTTTCAGTCGGCAACGTTTTCGCATATGGACGGTATGCCACTCTAGAAGCGATTTCGACCGCTTATATCTCTTATAATGTCATGATGCGTCTGCGAGCGGCGTTTTTGTTTTTTTGTTTTTTTGTTTTTTTTTTTTTTATAACCGGTTCTCCTTGGCATGCTGCTGCAGAAACGGAGCGTAATGTGAGCAACAGTATCTTCTTGTGTCACCTTAATCCAGTTCGCGAATTCCGTGCGCAAATGGCACCTCTGTTGCGTGATGTACGAACGAGCATTAACATGATCGGCAAAAAAAAGTTTTACATGTCGCACTCGCTCGAAATTGTTCCGGCGCGGAGCAACAAGAACAAAAAATTGCGACTTCGACAGTTACGCCGTTGAGAGAACGACCTCGAGAGATGAGTGTTTTTCGCCGTGGCGTTTTACGTCGCGGCGATAAAAGAACACACACGCCACACGCCGGCGACCGGAAATTAGTTCGGACGGAAACTGCCGCGGCGTTAAAACGATCGCGCGAGCAAAGGCGCACCCGAGGCTCGCGTGCGTCGATAGCCGGCAATGTGTTTATTTTACGTTCGTTCCGCATGGATCCACTATTCATTTCGCATCCTGTGTCCTCGTGAGATAAACGCAATGAATGTTTTATAATGAAATCAATTACGCGGTGAGCGTTTGTGACGCGATATAAATGCTCATTCCGACGAAGTATTTCTTTTTAATTTGCATTTAATTAAGTTTATTTGAATTATTGTTATTTTTAGTTGTTAGAATTTTTTTATCTCTACAAGATAAATTTGCCTTTTGCTACAATGTCTTATTATTTAGATACGTTTTAATTGGCGGACCATAAACTGTCTTTTTTCACTTGAATTGCTTTTAATCAGTTCCACGCTGTCAACTTACACGATATTGCGTTTCATGTGATTTGCTTTCGCAATAGTGTCGCTTTATCTAAATTAGGAAGCGTCGATGTAGCGGCGCGATATGATTTCCTGCTACGACATCGAGACGTCGGACAACTGTCGGTTCCGAAAGCTCGATTCCGTTTTACTTACTACTAGAGAAACGCTGCTTTCCGTTATGCAGTCCTAATATATCGATTCCAATTAAACGTTTTCCCGAGTTTTGGGATGGGATTCGTCGATAAATACAAGCTTAGATCTGTTTTGCAATAAAAATCGTATATATGTTGTTGCCAATATTAGACATTGCTGGTCTTATGTCAAAGCCGTTGGTTCAATGATCGAGTTTCGGTTTCCATTAACGTTCCGAAAGCTCGGAAATCCTATTTTATCTACTACTAGAGAAACGCTGCTTTTCGTCATGCGATCCTAATATATCGATTCCAACTAAACGCTCTCGTAAGTCTTGGGATGGGGTGAATATCTTACCACATCCTGAGTGGTTTTATGCCGAGGAGATAACTTAGTTATACATTTTGTAATAGATTACTACGTGTAAAATACTGTGCTTTCGACTAGTTTGTCTTTTTATGATTTTGTTAGAGAATATTAAAAACACGCACGCAAAGAAAGGAAATTTTAATAAGTACTATTTGTATAATTTTATCTTCTACACACATGTATATTTAATTTATATATCGTCGGAAAGTACTTGAAAATAATAATAAATAATGTTATTCTTTCGAGAATATACGCGTGCGCGTTAATAACAGAAAGTTATTCTCTCGACGAGATTCGATCGAATGTCGGCAAGCACGCGTGCGCGCTACGGGGGCGTTCCAATCTATTTCCATCCCTCGGACACACGTGCGGAGGGGATCTCGATATATAAATAACCCTCGAGCGTCGCGACGCCTGCGAGCTCCACTCGGCTCCTGTTTTCCCGATGTAACTTCTCGCCGCAACGACGCCCGTCGCGACGCGTAGGAGACGTCGGCGTCCTTTCGATGCCTGTTGTTCTCCTGGCTGCGGAGGACGTCGCGGCGTCGGGCTCCGACCGCGTCGTCCGTCCCGACGAGGCTGGCGGCCGGTCAACCTGGGCGTCGTGACGCCTCCGGAACGTTTTCCCCTCGGGAAGCTCCAGCGACTGCAAGCTCGCGGTAACTTCCTGCACGTGTATGCGCTCCTGGCACAGTGGTACGTCAGACGACGTCTTCCGTGTGACGAGCAGCTTCGTCAGACGTCGTTGAGTCCGTGGCGTCGCGGCCGGACGCTGGCACGACGTCACGTGTACGCGTCATGCTGTCCGGGTAAAGCGTCGCTGCGCTTAGGGCGCCACAGAACTTCTTCAGGGGCGCTTGCTGGGTGGTACAAACGCGACATTGGCCGATATACCACAATACGTATTTGCAATAAGGAATTGTATATTGTATTTTATATTTTTTGTTTATATATATACGTAATATGTAATAATAGTTGTCGAGAGTCTTGATATTTTCTTAAAATTGATACATCAGTGACAGTTTTCCTTAATTTACATATTCTTATTTATTTATTCTATCATATATGTACGTCACCTTCACACATCTACTATTATCAGAACCAGAAATTAATTATAACACTCGGATGCATAATTTATTAATTTATCAAACTTATTGTCAGATCGCACACAGGAGATAACGCCGGAAATTATTCAGATCTTGTGCTTGCAAGTAGTGACGGTCAGCGAGCGGTCGGTCGAGCGGCGGCAGCCGGTTTCAGCGCGTCGTGCTCTCCTGCTCCGGCGTCGCGACGCCCGAGGACTGCCGCGCCGAGCGCTGTCGCCGACGGAGCGACGTCGTCGTCGCGACAACCCTCACGAGCTCCTCGCCGCCTCTGCTCGCCGCGTCGGACGACTCGTTGTTGCTGAGCCGCGACAAGCGATGAGCGACAGGTGGGCAGTTGCCGTCGTTGATTCGTCGTCTCGTCGGCCTCTGGAGGTCGACGTCGTCGACGTCGCCCAGCCAGACCGCCGGCTGACCGACGTCGCGACGCCCGTCACGGATGGACGTAACACTGTCGATACCCCGCCATCGCGGGACGGGCGTCGCGAGTGCACACCTGTGGCGAGGACACCGTCGCAGGTCGGATCGCGAGTCTTTGAAACACCAGGCGCTTATCAGCCCACGACGGCGTTCCGACGCCGATCTCATATACGTTTCCCAGACAACGCTACGTCTGGGTCGTATCTACATTAATTATGCACGAAGTATTCCGGACAGTTTGTGGGTTAACATGATGTTGGAGGACCGGGAAGCATAATGTCGGAAGAACGTATTAGAGCTTGCGCATATTGTATACTATATATATGTATAAAATATATATGTATAAAATATCTATTTAGGACAAAGATCAAGCTTTTTTACTCATAGCGCGTTTAGTACGGCGTAGAGTGACGTGTGTGTAGTTTTACCAAATTTAGAGAAACTAAAACATAGATGTTTTTTTATTCTTTCGTTTTATTCTACGCTAAACAAAAATTGCGATAATAAAACTACTTGCATGTTTGTATATATTATTTAATAAGAAGCTTGTACTCTTGTGTTTTCATTGAAATAGTTTATCATTATAATTACGTTTTGATACTTACCTGAAAATTTACGAAGAACAAAGTTTTATGTAGTGAAGGTTACGCTCTATAGCAAATGTGTTTGAATTTCTTCTCGTAGAGATTCGAGATTTCTCTGATAGAACAGTTTAGTCCGCGCACAATTATTCGCTGCTTTTTCCCAAAGTACGGAACAATTGCATTGTATTTGTTCAATCGTACTATAAGCACGAAACGTAAACGTGTTATCGTAATCAGAATTATGAGGCCTACAACAACAAAAAATATATGCAACACTTCATCTTCGAAGTAGAACGAGACAGTAATGTCTAATTAAGCCATAAAGAGAACGCAGAATCTCTCATTGCTCTGCTATTGATTCGTGGCACGTTACATGTCACGCGATACAATTTTTACGAGGATGTATCGGAATTATGGGCGTCGGCCGGTTGGCATCGCGACGCCATATCAGGAGAGCACGCGCGGTTATATCGGGCCGACTGCCAATAATAAAACGTAACGAAAGCGTGGAGCATTCGCGGATGCACGTGCGATCGCTCGCGTGTGCATGTGCGTAGGCGCTCGGCTGTGTGGGTGTATCGGTTGTTTCGACAGTGGGATGGGAACGGGCGAGGATTTTTTTTTTCCAGCTCATACTCCTCGGAAGGGTGTCGTCTCGACGGCGGTTCAACGTCTTCGGCGTGACAACACCGACCGCCTTTCAACGACGAAAGGAAAAAGGGAGGAAAAGCTCGCGGCCGCGGAGAGCTTTCGATAAGACGAAGCATCCAGACGGTTGCTTGTGAGCAGCCCCCGTTATCAGGGAAGCAGGAGGTCGCATTTGGTGGATCGGCCGAACATCGTCGCGTGCTCGCGAACCGAAAAAGCGCGGGCGTCGCGACGCCCGATCGGGAGAACAGAACGTATCGATGCGCACGTCCGTCGTGTGAAATGGCGCGCGTGCAAGCTCGCGCGGATTTGCTCCTGATGTAATTTTATGTAAAACAATGATGATGATGAAAGAGAATTGATAAATTTAACAATATATATTATAAATCAAAATATAAATTAAGTTTTGTTAAATATTATTCTATATAAATTGATAAGTAAAGTTTTAAATGTGAAAACTGCTTCTTTGACAGAAGTTTACTTACTTTTTATAATAGTGAATAAAAAAATATAATTAAAAGAGTGAAATAATTTTATCGCGACATTGCTTATCGGTTAACCAACCATTAGTCCGTCTCGAAACCTCAATATTTTTCACGTTATCAACGTTTTAAAATCAATTAGTGAAGCGCGTCTTATATTCTCTCCGATCAACATCTGCTATCTTGAATTTCTTCTTGCGGTTAGTGTATTTCTGCGATAACTATAGTTACACGCGCGCGACGAGCGAGAAAAACTTGCCGCCGATAACGCGTTATCGCGACCGCGCGTGCACTTCTGAGAGACGAAAGCTTTTTTTTTTGTTCGCGAACGTGCGCCCAGTCAGGTATTCGACAAATTCGCGGAATTTTACGGCATCCGCGGCAACGTTAGCGGACGATTCTCGCGTTGCCAGATAACACGAATGTCTTCGTCCTTAATTGGACGTAGTTATGCAGAAGAGCGGCGATGCGCCGCATCGAACACGACTCCGCGACGATAGTCGATGCGCTAACCACGTCCAATTACGTCTTTCTTTCGTCGTGCATGGCTATAACGACGATACGTCGATACACCATTAATTCCCTCTTTCGTCTGCTCGCCGAGAATGCGCGCCAGTTTGAAAAAGCTCGCTCATGATATATTGACAATTAGTGATCATCTTCTGCGTATCGGTTTATTATTGCGCTACGTAAATTTCGCGCTACGTAAAATAATCTACGAACGTGAGATAACCGTAGTTGTGTTAACTCCCGCTCGTCGTTTCTGGTCACGACGAGATCTTTTCACGAGATCTTTCATCATTCGTCAGCGGAGGCAGCCTGCAATCACACACTCGTTTACACTAGTATCTTTCGGCATCAGTGAGAGGCTTTCGGTTTTTTTCAGTATCTTTCGTGCTGACCGATCCTTATATGGCGAGGCGAAATTGCTCGAGGATAATCACATTATTGAAATTTTTTTGTATTACTTTATATTTGCACAATCACAGTACATATTTGAAAAAATATTTACATAATTAAATTATTTTGAAACTTGAATTACGCCAGTATATTTATATTATACGTTTGTGTAAAAACTAATTTTCATACTTTTTTTAAAAACTAATACTTCTTTAAACTGTTTGACATTTAAATAAAAAAAATCTTTTTCTGTGTAAGATCTTTAATGTTACGAGACAGTTACATACGTGACAAAGAGTCTTTTAATATTTACACGTGTACGATTTCTGAGTACACTGCGTGGTAACTGCTTTTTAAAAGAAGGTTACGTAGCAAACCTTCTCGCGCTTTAAAGGTGATTTCGATGCAATTATATAACCGCGTAATCTCTCTCTCGGATTCAACAATAAGAAAGAGAAAAGCGAGAACGCAGAGAGCGGGAAGATGATGGAAGAAGAAGCGATTCATACGTAAGCACGTGTAACGGTTGTGGAAGCACCGCAAAGTCCGGGTGGAAAGTACACATAACGAATTTCGCCGCAATTTCGCCGTAATTTGCGCGCGTCGGACCCTTTGATGGACGCGCGCTTTCCTGCGAAGCGGCGGGTTTCTGTCGTTTCCGCGTTTTCACGCGGCGTCAAGACACGACTTTAAACGCGAGATAATATCTCGACGGGTAATTGTTCGCGCGAGGAGGAAATTTGCAGGTGAGAGATTGCGCGCGGCGCAAATCCTATAGGAAGCGCATCGCGTTTTGCGCGCGACCGCGTATTTCCACGAAGGGGCATAAATAATTCATCCGCGCGCGATCGTCCCGAAACGCGCGCGCGAGTTCCAATATACATAGTCCCGCGCGTCAGCTTCCCGATTCAACCGCGTCAGCGTGATTTTCTCACGGTTAACGAACGTTAAATTACGTAGATCGAAAGCGGATAGACTGGATCCGATCGAATTTATTAGGGTCGAAACGGTAGCGGATCGTTCAGTAAGCTGTAAGCTATAATAACAGCTGGTGACAAGAAATCGTCGAAAAGCGGAACAAAATTTAAACTCCGTGTTCACAAGACGAGTATAAGTAATTTAGTCAGGTTGCGTATAATAGTAATAATAATTTTTAAAAAACAATGGTCGGAGCAACGATGAAACTAATTTTCTTCGTGTGCTATGATTGTATCGCGTATGCAAATTTAAGAATTTCAATTTGCGGAGGACACACTCGTTTCACTCTTTTTGTATTTTCCTTCAGGATAATTAATTATATATGTACTCGATAATTAATTATATATATACTTATATATATATACGATAATTAATTATATATATACGATAATTAATTATGTACTCATAATTCATAAGTAAAAAGTGAAAAAGTTGATTGTGACGCGAGCGATCAATTTTCTTCTCCAGTAGATGACAATCTTTAAATTGAAATATATTAAACTCCGCAATTTTAATTTACGAGATCTCCTTCTCTCTCTCTCCCTCTTTTTCTCTCTCTGAAACCAGCGATGTTTCTTGTTATTTGCGTGAAAATGAGTCTTTTACTCACGAAGATTGTAGCCTGCGGTGTATTTTACGCGCGCATGAATATTTATGGCATTATCGAGAGCGGGAGCGATGTTTGGCGGTGATATATGCGTAATCCGTGGAAATAACACAGCACGCGTGGAAAACTCTCCGTACTAGGCCGGCAGTTTCGCGCTCGTTACACTGACTGCTCTCTGAGTGAACGAGCGATGTGCGCCGGCATTCGGACAGGTGTGTCGGCGTTTACGGCCGGCGCGTTGTAAGTATGAAATTGATATCGCTTATAATTTCAGGTCGTTACAGTCGAGTTGCGGGAGCGAAGATGCTAGATTATTATAAGTCCGTGATTACAGAGTCCGGTCGCGGTGGTTGCGCCGTCATTGGCCGATCGGCCGCATCGCGGTCCTTTACGATCGTTAATGAAGCACATCGGGCGCGGTATTTTTCATTCTTAAGTCGCGCTCGCGGCGAGAAGAATCTCGGGTCTTAGAAACACTTTATGGAAATGAGCCGCGAACTTCCGCGCCGGACGCGTCAATATAATCGCGGATTCAGCTTTTAATCCGGTCGTTCTTATCGCGTTTTCGAAGTCGTAAAATTTATTAATATAATAATGGTAATCAACCGTACATCCCATATATTTAACGTTTATATGAATACGATGTTTTTTTTATCCATGAAACACGTTTCTTTATTTTTGCGGCAGAGCATATTTGTGTATTACAATTTATTTTACGATTTTCAAATTACAGGGTTGTAGCTGCAGAGATAATGGATGATAATTTTCAAGATCTTAATCGAAACAGAAAGTATAGTTGTGGTGGTGTAGCAGATATTCGGTGATCTAAAAAATTTTGATGGGCGCGCTTCCACAAATTCCGCGGCCTTATATCTTACACTGAGAGCTCGGTATCGATTCACGCTGAGATTACGCCGAATCACGCACATCCGCGCACGCCCTTGCAGCTCCCGTGGCTCTTCTTGCCGAGCGTAATTAGATGGGATGCCATGATTCAACGGTTCGTTAGAATCCATCGTTGCGGCGATGTGATTCTGTGAGAGCAGCGCGTTCCCGAGAGTAATGAATCCGCGCGAAAAGATCGACGTGACAACGCGCGAACGACTTTGCACACAAACAATCCGATGCATTTTCATGGAGGAAGTCTACTTCAGCTACTTGTTTGCGCGCGCAAATCTTGTGTTTTGAACTTGTGAGAAATGTTTTAGAACAACGAAATCACAATCCAAATTATCGCATTACATATCAAAGTGTTTTTTTTTTTTTTTATGATATTGTTGCACACAAATAATGTTATGGTTAATTGAAAAATATAACTCGCATGTAGAGATAATTTTAAATTGTTTATTCGCGTAAATGTGCGCGCGAAGAGATTGTGTTATTTCTACTACATGCGTGTAGCTCGAAATCATCAAATATTTTCGCATTAGCGAAAACAAAAGCTTGTTATTCCAGTCTCATTAGCGTGGCTATTTTCATCGCGGCAGGCTACACGATTGTCGAGACATTGCGTAAGTGCTGGAAGCTGTTTGCGCAATCTCATAATCGACGTCGCGCTATTACCGCGAGCTGTGTGTGTTTTATTGAAACCGGTTGAAACGCAGTTGCCAATCTGCGATAAGAGAACAGAATCAGACGTCGTGCACTTGTCACAACATTTTTCTCATGTTTATTTAAAGTTGCCTTTGACATCAAACGCACGCAGCTATGCGATGTTCGTGCGACACAAGCGTCTTGTTGTTCCTCAAATAATCATGTCTCCTTGGAGAACGCGATATGTCAATTACGCACGTGTGTCTGACGAAGAAAGCGAATTAAAGAAAATTTGTGCGCGTAATCTCGTGACAATATGTCTCGAACAAAATTAAACGCGCGGCCTTTAATTATGTCTCCGACCGGACTTTAAAGAAACTTGGAAGAATTATCGAGCAAACGCGAGGATTTGCGGAATGATTGCGTTTCCGCTGCTGTTAAAGCAGCTGCAACGAGTATCTTCGCACGCGAGAAAAACGCGCGGCGCCATAAATCACTCGTTCCGCATAATTTACGCATAAATCATTATAGAGGCGTGCGTGCGATGCGCGCTTTGCGCTGCGGCCTTTGAGGTTCATTCAAGATGAAGTATCAGCGCTGCTGCACTTTCGCGCGCTGATACAGCTTCCAGGAACGTCTGAGAGAAAATTGCGGCGCTCGCGCGGAGCGCAACCTTCGACGATACCACAAATCGCGAACACGCGACTCGCCGCTCGCGGGTTTCTACGAGAGCGAAGTTTAATGAACTTAGAGCTTATTTTATCTATTATTCAAAAAAAGCGGGTCGTATAAAACTATTTTATGAAAGCGTACGATTATGAGAAAGATAATTTTGAATATGTTTTCGCAAATTTTGTTTCTTTTATGTCTTGCGCAAAATTGAGCGTCTTCAGTTTCAATTTCTCGTCTTTGTCACGCGATCACTGTCAAGTAACCTCAGTAATTCATGAATCTTTCTAGTTCGAGAGGAAGGAAATGTGCGTGTACATACGCAAGCATGCGCGTCTATCTACACGCAGGGATCATGGGAATGCGATGATCATGACACTACTGTATGTGTGTGTGTGTGTGTGTGTGTACGTACTCTGCGTGATGAAATTTATCAAGAGACAGGGCGTATGTCAATATGTACATGCATTACACGTAAAACATGCGGATACACGCAACGCGACTGCTTTCACGCGATAGATAATAGTCACAATAGTTAGCATCGACAAAGCGAAATACACGCGCTTTGTAAAAAAAACAAATTCAATTAATCCGTTTATATTGATTAATAGTGGCATAATTAATTGCAATAATTGAAAATGTTGTAAAACTGACTTACTCGAGCAATTATTCACGCTCACGGCTGAATGACAGCGCGATATATCAAGTAATAAAGGTGCGAATACTTCTTTCTAGCGGTGTGTTAAAACAACCAGGCCAACACCTGTCGATCCAGATACGCACGCGAAACAATTGTCTCTCCATTTTATTGGCGCGCCTCAGAAAATAGTCCCTCCACCTAGTTACACGCGAGATTCTACCGTCGCTCTTTTTCGCCGTCACTTCGCTGCACGTGACACACTCTTCGCGAGCTCGTTCGTACGCGCACGCACACAGCACGAGCCCGTGTAACACGCGACTCACACACGCTCGTCGTGTGCGTGGCGTGCGCGCAGAGCGTGGCGGCATGCGGTACGGGTTCTACTTTTTGTCCTCCCTTCTTTCTCCTCCTCTTCTGGACTGTATGAGGGACAAGCGTGAGGAGGAGATCGAGGATGAGGACGAGGATGAGGAGGAGATGAAGAGGGTTTGCCTCATCCCACCGCGCGACCCTCGTCACCCTCGATTCACCTCCCGCTCTTTCCCCTCTTCTGGGGGATTTTCTTCTCTCTTTTTCACTCTTG
>QVNZ01019759.1:0-10555 GCA_014825645.1 Pseudomyrmex dendroicus
ATAAAGTATCTCCACTGAAGATGACTCAAAATAAAAGTCGAAACGTTTTGAGAGTAATTAAGTTGTTAATAATTACTTGCATAACATCCCGCATCCGGATCGAACAGTCCGTTCATACACATCATTTTGAATTTTAACACTATCCAGAGGACATTTCATATCATAGTATTATATAAACATTTTTCTTCTAATCGTTCTTTCAAGAAAGGATGCTGTTTTATGTGACTCAACTATAAGATCTTTTATAGAAACTGCCAACCTAAATTTCTTACTATATAAAAAGAAACATTAGGAAAATCACTTTTCTTTATGTTTACTCTAAGTTTTTACAAAAAAAATAAAATAAAATAAAATAAAATAAAATAAAATCTAGTACTTTCTACACACTCTTTCTCCCATTTTAACGCAAATATATCTTTCGTTATATCACAGACTAAAAAATGCTTTGGTCTAAAAAATTATTTCATTTTATTTTTGTTTTACGCATTTTTTATAATTAAAATGAATGCATGTTTTTCATTTACGTATTTGTGATCAATTTTGCTTGTCGATATATCATTAGTTTTGGAAACATGCATTTTACCATTGATGTGCGAGATTAGCACATAAAGTGGAGTTATCGTCAATTTATATCTTCTGTGTGATATTAAAAATTCAATTCATAATATGTAATAAATGTCCAAATTGTAACTCTTTAAAAAGCAAAATGATATTAAAAGTTCGTGAAAACTTAAATATAGTATCAAAAAAGTTTTTAAACAAAGATGATGTTACAGAATAAATTCTTTTCTAGAAGTATCTTAATAAAAGAAAAGTATCATTGTCTTGGAAAGAGTTGAGTAAAATTGTAATTTTTGCATTTCCATTACATATTGAAATTTCTGGTTTTGGAAAGCTTTAGTTTTTATAGACTGATATCATGATGTAAAACGCAAAAACTTCTTCGACGCAATTGCACTTAATAACACTTGCAAAGCGTTTTTTTTTTTTTTTTTTTTTTTTTTTTTTTTTTTTTTTTTTTTTTTTTAGTTTTTATTTTTGGTATGTCAATTAGCAAACAGTAAAACTCAAGCTATTTAGCACCCACTGAGTATTGAGATTGTGTGACAAAAATCGATCAAGTGGAATTTTAAGGCGTTTTTATGATAGAGTTTCTAGTCGCGCGGCTGTGTGCATATACTGCGAACGGCCTTAAAATCGTACTTGTACAAAAATATAAACGTAAAACTCAACGAGCTTTTTTTTAGTGAATCTTTTTTTTAATACGTTATTAAGATTGTAACATTTTATAGTACTCTACAATATTACAACATGTGATATCTTTTACAAGGTACTTATATATATATTACGAGTCCCACAGATTCGTTCTTTACTCTCTCAGTATTAGATTTCAGGGATTATTTCAAGATGACAAAATAAATATCATATATTTATTACTACTCACGCGTCATTATATAATCTTGTTCTATTTTTGTTTTTTTAATATAATCAATACAATATTGATCATTTGTGAGATGATGTCAACTGGTTTCGTATAAACAGCAAAAGTGAACAGAATATTCTCTCTCAATGATTAAATAAAGTGACTTCAATTTCTTTCAAAAAATAGATACAAAAGTTTGTATTTAACTGTGAAATACGAAAGATATTTCTCGTAAAGTGTATTACACAAAACTTTTAATTTGTAGTTTCTTTAGCGATTCATGATCATGAGTTTATTTTTACACTCAAACGTTGTTCGTTTAATATTCGTGTTTCTACGTATATCGCTATAAAAAATTTGACACTTAAAGTACAAACAAAGATTTCAAACAAGTCTTTTTGCAACAAATATGTATAAAAATATATGTATAGTTTTTTGTATTATATGTAATTGATCGATAGAAAGTTTATGAACAGTGAGTTAATTAAGCATGCTTTATGTCAAATATTGTATTCTTTAATCCCATATACAAATAACTAAATGGATGACAATTGGAAAAAATTTTTTTAACAAATAAACCAATATTAAATATAAAGTGTATATGCCAGTAAATAATATTCATGTACACAATTATTTCACAGCGCAGTCACATTGTCACGATATCGATATATATATATATATATATCTATATATATGATTATATATATATAATCATATATATTTGATATATATATATATATATGTCGAATCTATATATATATATGGTAATCATTCTTTTCTTAGAATTTATAAATAGTTAAAAATCTCAAGTGTATTTCGATATTTTCTTTTTACTCTATAGATGTGTTTTTATTCTATTGCGCATTATAAAATTGTCCATTTATGTATATTTTCAACATATTCTATTGTTTAAAGCATGTATCTTGTAAATAATATGTAATATCAAAAACATTTAGTATTATTTTCTGTCGTCATGGAATTTGAGTTCAAAATAAAACAAGTCGAGCTAGATCGGTACTCACAAACTTACAAAAGCAAAATATGCTTTATAATCATCATCCACTTTCATGATTTTTTGCTTTCAGAATCTTTTTTTATTTTGGACGACAAATTCTCGTTATATTAAATATCGCTACAGCGGATGCTTTGTTTGTTCAGGCCTTTTGATTATGACTTTATGATGTGATATTATTGCAGATACAGTGAATGTACTGTATCTGTGATGCACAGATAGATCCGGTTCTGGACATCCAAATCTTATTCGTCTCGACAGCATTGTTTCAAGTCAGCTATTCGTTAATTGTGTATTAAATACTGCGTCAAGCCTTCTTTGCAATGAGAGCATCAATGAGTCTCAATTTCGCTTTTGCCTGCTTGTAGGATTCGTATACCGTGTTGACTTGTGGCCCACGATCTTCGCGCTGCATACGACGACCGGCACGAGCTTCAAACTGTGCTTCTAATTCTTTTAACGCTCTGCGAAGTCGCTTCTTTTCTTCTCGAGTAGTTCGTTGCTGCATCAATAATTCCTCTCTAAAACAAGTAGAAATAAAAAACAGATAGAAAAAATAATTTAAGATTAACACAGAGTGTATGTGTTAGCGTTAAAGTCCGAAGTGAAATGGATTCTAGGATTGACTGGTCAATGCGCGGAAAAACCCAGCAAACATTTTGATTACAAAACCATATCTATCTGCGTCCTCAGTAGGATATAGTTTGGTAACCATGTAAAATGTCAAAATAAAACCAAAATGATGACAGAGTCTGTCACAAGCAAAGCGAAGCCAAATTAACGCCAAAGTGAACGCCAAGATCCGGAATAGATTTATTTTCATCGTCTGTTGGCGCCAAAATCGTGCTAAATTGCAAACAGTCCGCACGTATGCACGAACAGACCTGCTTGGCGTTTGGTGGCAATCTGTCGTCAATGCGTTCAACAGATCGATCCGACTTTTGTCGTAAACAGATCTCTAGTTTTGCGGACTGTTTGGTCACAGTATTGCTAAAAGCAGATCTGCTTGCAATTGACCGTTTATTTGTTGTTTTTGTCAATTTCACTGACATATATGGAATTGTTTTGGCCGCGATACTTTCATGTATTTGTCAACAGAGTTGCGTTTTTTCTCTCTGTGCGCTAACAGTTTTAGCAATGTTTCCGTATTGTAGTGTTTCTGCAAACAGTTTCTGTTGCCAAGATCTGCGCCGAAATTGTCGAAAAAACAGAAATTGTTTGCTGGGAACCAAGCGGTTTGGTAAAAGTCCGAAATAGTTTTGTTTTTCGGCTTTTAATTATTGTGTTTTAGTGAATCGTAGGAGTAACTAACACGGCTGGTTAAAGTTGAAATCTAAAAACATCACTTTGAACTTTGACTAGTCAATATGTGTCAATCGAACACAGACTTAATAATCGGATACACTAGTATTAAAACAAGATTATTTTTTTATGTTCTTTTTGTTCGTGTTGTAAGCGTGTAGACAGGGACAAAAAAAATCTAATCCAACCCTTACCTAAACTCTTCTTTCTGCACTTCCTCTCGTAAAATTCTCACTCATTTCTATTGATATTGTAATAATACAGATTACTACAATATTCTACCTAACTTGTGTTACTACAATAGAAATGAATACAATGAGTGAGAATATTGCGAGGGATGCAGAAAGAAGAGTTTAGGATTAGGTTTTTTTTTAGGTAGGTGCAGGGAGGCGCAGCTTCCCCTTCCTACACGCTTACAACACGAACAAAAAGAACATAACAAAATAATCTTGTTTTAATACTAGTGTATCCGATTGAGTCTGTGTTTGATTGACACTGTGTCCGATTGGGACTGTGTCCGATTGACACATCCTACCGTGTCCGATTTATTTTTTGGTCGCATCTAAAATTGCCTAAAAATATGCCAGTCAAAGCCAAAACAAAATTATTTCAGATTTTCACTAAAACGCTTGATTGTTCCTCATATTGAACTTTAACAAACCGTGTTAGTTATATATATACTCCTACAATTCACTAAAAACACAATAGTTAAAAGCCGAAAAACAAAACTATTTCGGACTTTTACCAAAACACTTGGTTTTTCCGCGCATTGACCAGTCAATCCTAGAATCCACTTCGGACTTTAACGCTAACATATGCAAAAACTTTCACTCTCTCTCTCTCTCTCTCTCTCTCGTAAAACTATACAGGGTGTCTGAAAAATTTTAACACAGTCGAAATATGGAAATAGATTGAATCAAACTAAATAGAAAAGTTATTTGCCATTGTGCAAAATTCGCAATAGTTACTGAATATAAATTAATACATGTGAGCCAATGAGCACGTAGGAATCAATGGTTCTGATTTTGTAGACGTGTGTGATTGTTAGAAATGAGAAAAATGGCTTACATCAATGTCTTAGCAACAAGAGGCGGAGTAACAAGCAAACGCGGCGTGTGACTCGGCGGATCTTGCGGTACAAAATCAGTCGATATTTGGCGGTACGCAGAGGAGCGACCAGCTCTCGAGAGGTAAGAATCTCCAACTGTTCTCCGCGATTAGCTGATTGATGACCGATGTAACGTAGCGAACGGCGAGCTGCCGAGCTCGCCGAAAGAAAGAACTAATAAAGATGGTTAATAATATTGTCCTTTCTACGAAAGAGGGAAATGCGAGCAGCGCTACATCGCGTTGATCATCAATCAGCTGATCGCGGAAAACAGTGGCTTCTTACCTCTCGAGCGCTGCTTGCTTCCTTGCGTACCGCCGAATATCGGTTGACCGCCGAGCCACACGTCGCGCTCGCTTGTTTACTCCGCTTCTCGTTGCTAAAACATTGCATGATGTAAGCTATTTTTTTTATACTGACAATCACACACGCCTACAGAGTTAGGACCATCGCTTCCTACGCGTTCATCGGCTCACATTTATTAATTTATATCTCATTAATTATTGCAAATTTTGCAAAATGGCAAATAACTTTTCTATTTAACATGAATAATGAAAACCTCGTGAAATTGTTTAAATAAATGAAGTATAGGTCAATACGAGGTAAAAAATATTTGATGTTCGTGTATGATAATGGATTTTTTATTAATGCCAGACGTTTCGACTCTTGGATTGAGTCTTCTTCAGCATGAATTTTTATATATAAAATTACAAAAAGTCTAAAAATTTGTAAACAAATATAATAATGTAAAAAGATTATTAATGGGTAAAAACAAAGTGTAAGAAACTCACCGCAGTTAAATAGAACTGTGCATCAATATCCAGTCCTGGTGTGACACAGAACGAATCTTATCAGAAAAGACACACGTCGTCAACAAAAGGCAAACGTGGTAATGTGAAAAACAAGGTACTGATACGCAGTCTTTACAAAACGATGATATTATATATTTGAATCCTCCCTCTGAATCAATGTCAACATGTTTATAAGAAATATATATAAGATTATAGAGCCGTTTGCAGGATGTTGTGCGCAAATATGCGTATATCTATATATATGCATGTATGTATTCACGTGTAAATTTTACACGTGAGTTTTTTGGGTTGAAATTTCAATTTTTTAAATCGTATGATGCTATACTTGCATCACATATAAGAAAGACCCCGTATATCCGTCTAATTAAATTTAAAATATTGCGAAAAAACTCCTCGGCCAGGAGTCGAACCTGAAATCTCCGGCTTTCCGTGCTGTCGCCTTCCCTGTTAGGCCACCGAGGCACTTACTACTGATAGTACCTATTTTTTGTGAGATAGAGTGTGTAGAATAAAAATTCTACCAGAGAAAATCTCCTTGTGATACCAGTCAAATATAATTATGTTATTGTGATTAATAATCAATTTGATATCAAGAAAACTCAAAGAGTTGTTAGTTTGAGTTTCTATTGTAAATTGTAATCTATTTGCGTGTATTGCGTGTGCAGATTGTGACATTACATACGTAGGTCAGACCAAAAAAAAAATTGAGAATTAGGATAAACGAGCACAAAAATCAGATCAATTGAAAAACAGATAACATCTCTATCACGGAGCACCGACTTTCAACAAGTCATAATTTTAATTGAGCAGAAACCAAAATTTTAGATAAGGAGAAATTTTATTACAAAAGAACGATCTCAGAAATGATCCACATAAAGCTCCAAAACAATTCGATAAATGTTATGACAGACACTGAGAGGTTGAAACCGTACTTTCCGCTTTTGGAAATGTACGAGTACGTTTTCAACGGCTTGTTTTGAACAGTATCTTGTTTTCAATAACATTATTATCTCTTGCCGGAAGAAATCCTATTTATTTGCGTAACACTACGCTTAGTAACGACAGTTCCTCTCTTGTAATGTGAGGTCTCAACAGTCATGCTTCAGTGTTCCAGTTTTTTAGGTATTTTTCAATCTTTTGACTTAATAGTTCTTTTATATTTGACTCTTACTTGATTACTTTTTATATTTGACTCTTACTTAATTCCTTGATATATTATACAGATATGATTGATTTTACCTTGCATTAATGACTGTCGCAAACTTGTTAATTCACACCGGTTTTTGGTGAGTTAATCTTTACTGTATAAAATTCTTTGTATCAATATTTATATCAAATTTGCGTTTATATCAATATTTTTTAGTATCGATTTTTTAAGTTGTCTACGTTCAGTGTCCATTTTATATTTATTTCTTTGTAACAGAATATCACTGAAGAAGATCGTCTCAATTTGGAGATCGAAATGTTTGATCTTTATAAATAATTAAGAATAAATTGCATACAATAAACATCCTGTATCGGCTCTCATTCGCTCAGACGTTCATTATCTAAATTTTCAAGCCTTATTCAATTGTTGTAATCTACTGTTGTAACTGTTAAAAAATATCAATAAAACGTGCAATTCTTCAGGTGATGCTGTCGAAATTAAATCGTCAACATATCTATGATAAAAAGATGTAAATGGTAGTTTTTTAAAAATAGATGAGTTCTAAGTCTTGCACGACTAAGTCAGCAATAACAGGAGATAGAGGAGATCTCATTGGCACTTTATAAGTTAGCTTGTAAATCTAATTATCAAACAGAAAAAAAGTAGAAAATAAGACAAAAATTTTATAGCAATTAAAAATTCGTTCAGAGGAATCTCGGTTTTTTCTCTAATGAATTCCCACCTTTTACATCTTTTCTATTTAGTTTGACTCAATCTATCTATCTCTATACTTCGGCTGTATCAAAATTTTTCAGATACCTTGTATACAAGTAATAATATATTTATACAAGACATAAAAATTGTTATATATATAATCATAAATTTTCACATAAATTATAAAAATATAGAAAAGGGCCGATATGAAAAAATAACTAGATGTTCGTAATGAATATATTTATTGAAATCTTATGTCAAACGTTTTTAATGCATCTTTCAGATTTTCTTCAGTGACAATCTGGATTAAATTTTCTGAGAATTACTAATCATTGCATCTTGTCTAAAATGCTTCTTTTAATCCAAATGTCACCAAAAAAGATCCAAAAGTTAAACATTTGACATAATACTTCAATAAACATATTTAACATGAACATCCAGTTATATATATATATATATTTTTTTTTTTTTTTTTTTTTTTTTTTTTTTTTTTTTTTTATTTTTTACATTTCACGAGCAGATTCACTTTATAGATATTATGTGAGAAAAATATTTTTATTATGTAATAATGTCTTTTACAAATCTAATCTTGAACTATCTCTAAACTTACTGAGGAAGAGCGTGCAAACTTTCACCAGTTCCACGACTGCCTTCGCTACTGCTATGTTGACTATCGCTATCGGTTGGTAATTGATCCATGGAATCGATACAATCCAAAATACCTCGATGAGACATGTCGGGCTCGCTAGCTCTCCTGTCGAAGTCAACAGAATTGCTCGGCAAACTTGATGATGTAAAATCCATTGCTTCATGCTCCAAAATCGTAGCTAGTTCCGAAATACTATCCTTGTTTTTGCTCTACAGAATGATATCTTGTTTATCATAGTTATTTAACACACTGAAAAGATATTTAAGGAAAAACAGTTTATAGTTCTTACCACGCCTGCTCTAATTAGCAATCTCTTCAGTGTTCTGTATCGGTCATACAATGGTCGAACGACTGTTCTATCTTCTTTGGAAACTGGTCTGCCAAAAGTGTTCTCGATATGAAGCAGAGCTTTCTGAACGGCCGTTTTCTCGTCCAACAATTGCTCGTAGCTGAGCTCTTCCATATTATCGGATCGATTATATTTTATCCGTTTCTCACTGAGTTTTTTCTCAGCTTCTTTTACCATTTCCTCCATTGATGTCGTTCGGGACTTTTCATGGCTGTTATTGTTATTTATGGGATTATCAGCAGTGTTCAGTCGATTATTAGCGTTAGCCAAGAGCGCACCTACTGGATCTTCCTTCAGCATTTTGTGTTCTTTCCGTAGCTTATTCAATTCTGTACACAGTCGCTTGATGTCGCGATTACTCATTTTGTCACAATGACTCGGTCGATAGCCAAAATTCTCTTCAAACTCGTCTTCATATTTTTTAATCTTCTTTTTTAGGCCGTTAATATGTTTTGTCAAGTTCTTCAAACCCATGTCTGACGGATTAGAAATACTTGGTCGCATCTCTTCATCAGAATAAAATCTTCTCGGAAGCAACAACGAATTTCTTGGCGAGAGCATGGCTTCAACTCGTGCGCCCACGGCATCTTCCTATAAAAAAATTCCAACAAATTATCAGTTTATATTTAAAAAATATTAATATTTAAAATTCAATTTGAATGGTTTATGAAAGCGTTAGCCTGAACGTTAGCCTGAAGATATTATGCATTGGAAATTAAAATTCGAAGTGTGTATTTCAAACATTTCGACTTTAAATCTTCCTCAGTGAATTCTACAAAATTTATCATAAGTATGGTACTTACATATAAATAAACATATAAATATTACTGATTTTTAAATAAAAATACAATTGTCAAGGAAAGACATTGTCAAGACATACTTTTAGTCCACAACTATTACATTTGTTGTGATGACAAATTTACAGTTAAATAAGAACGATGTTGTGAAATCAGCATTGTCGTCAAGACTAAGATTAAATTGAATGTCACATAGTATCTTGTTCCGAGATTAAAGGCATATTTACATATAAAAGCGTTGAAAACGTTATTTGAGTTGGTCTAAAAGCGGTAAGTTCGGAAGCCCGATTCAGTTCGCTTTTTAATCAATTAACTCGACTTAAAAAAGACTGGCCCGGAAAAATCCGACGATGTGGATTCGAACTCGGGACCTCCCACTCGCAGCCCTCGCACTCATACTGCAAGACCACTGGGCCGGTCAAAGCGGTAAATATATATTGTCCAATAATTCAGTGTCCTGCATTTTATTTAAATTATGGTGCTGCAATTTAATGCAGCATTTCCGAAGTGAATCTTTTAATATAATTCGGTTCTGTGTCTAATATTTTTATGGAGTCCCAATTGTACTATGATTATATTTTCTAGAATGGTCTGCTAAGACTGAGTTTTTATTGAGCAATCTGACATAGTTTTTGTATTCCTTGGCTTTAGTACCAAGCTGTCTCTTGGTTTGACCTACATAAGAAAACTGACACGATTCACACGGTATTCTATAAATAACATTTTTTTTTTAACACAAAAATAAGCCAAGAAAAGTTTTTATTAGCATGTATTGTCATCTATCTTCTTTAAATTTGATAATATAATTTACAAACAGACACATAGTACACTCACCATTATCACTCATTACGGCAGACATTGCGTTACAGGATTTGGAATTGAAAGCCTTGAATACATTAAAATTCTACATACTATTCTATTTCCGCTATGTTGATGACATTGCAATGGCTATTCCTAAGGATAAACTAAATGAAGTCCTTAATGCATGTTATTCTATACATGCATGTAATTCATAAGTAAAATTCACACATGAGTTGCAAAATAACAACCAACTTAGTTTTTTAGATTTGAATATTATACTGAGTAATAATACCTTAGTGATTGATACCACAAACCCTCCTACTCAGCTAGATATTTAAATTATTTGTCTCACACACGGTTTTGCGTTTTTTTCTCGATGTATCTCGAAAACTATTAAAGATATCAAAAAATGTTTTATATAAAAGTTTTATGGGAAAAACA
>QVNZ01019770.1:0-17218 GCA_014825645.1 Pseudomyrmex dendroicus
GGCTTCTTTATTTATTCAAATATTTTATAATATTTATCATATATGTAATACTTTTCTTTTATATGAGAAATTACTTAGAAAAATAGTTATTACTTATAGTTGTTAGTTTATTTCTATGATATCTTTTAATGATATTAATTCTCAATATTATTATTTAACAAAATGTTTTATAAGAAACTTTAACATTACAAAGTAATGTATGCCGAATATGTTACTGTAAGTAATATATTCGGCTTCTTTTTATTCAAATATTTTATAATATTTATCATATATGTAATACTTTTCTTTTATATGAGAAATTACTCAGAAAAATAGTTATTACTTATAGTTGTTATTTGGCTTTGCAAAACTTGTAATATTTTAATAAAATTTTTCATGCAAAATAATATTGTATTCTATATTTATTTTTGACTTGAATAAACTGATTATTTTTCTAGTAGCAAAACGAGAAAAGAAAAACAACAAAACTAATCCACAACGTTGCATAAAGCTTTTTTAAACGTCAATTGCCACGTTTTCAAATCTCGCGCGAACGTAACAGCACGTGAAAAGGGCAGCCAATCCTCCTAGACAAAAGTTCTTGATGCAGATCAGATCTACATCCCACATAAACAGGCACAAAATGTCACTCGACGCACGTGTGTGACGAGTTGGCAAGAGACGTCACATTGCCGGTGAATCTGCTCTCGGAACAAAAGTCTTCTATTTTTCCATCCTGATAGTGTAGATTTTACAAAATGGAGTGCATTTACCGATTACCGTTCTTGATCCTGGAAGTGCCTAATTTAAAATTAAAAAGACCGTCCTGGTTCGTGAAGCCTAGTGCTATGGTGGTCTTTGCGTTTATTCTTCTATCGTACTTTTTGGTAACAGGAGGTTAGCTGTATTTAAATATCTTATCATAAAAATCAAGGTGTTACTTCTGTTTATAGAAAAAAAATCAATGTACATTTTATGTACGCACATTTTGTTATATCTTGCCTGAAAAAAATGTATAAAAACTATAACAACAGTATGCATTATGATGTATTTAACAAACATTTTTGTCACAGGAATTATATATGATGTAATTGTTGAGCCACCCAGTGTAGGATCTACAACAGATGAACATGGTCACTCGAGACCTGTAAGTTGAAAAAAGCTTTATCTGCGATCAATTTATTTTTCTAACTGTATAAAGTAGTGCAATCCTTGCAGGTAGCATTCATGCCATATCGTGTGAATGGACAATATATCATGGAAGGACTAGCCTCTAGTTTCCTTTTTACAGTAGGAGGTTTGGGTTTTATCATCCTAGATCACACTCATAGTCCATCAACACCAAGACTCAACCGAATTCTTTTGATTTTTGTTGGATTTCTCAGCATACTTGTGTCGTTCGTCGCATGCTGGATATTCATGAAAATGAAACTTCCGTAAGATATCACACTTGAGAAATTTCTGTATTTTTCCATTATATAAATAATTTATTTATTGTTTTTCTTTTTTATTTTTAGGGGTTATCTGCAATCCTAAATACAAGTATAGAACTACTAATAAAATTTTTCATGTATATCTCAAAGAAGTTTTATATTCTATTTTTGTGTGTATGGAATATTGTTAGATAGAATATTGTAACGGTGAATTGGTTATATACTTTTGTAATAAATTATAAGTTGGACAAGTTGTTTATTTTTAGCATTGGTTACGCACAATATAAGATGGATTTTGATTACTATGAGTATAAATCATAATATTAATATAATGATATATAGCATTATGTTAATAAAATATCTAATAATATATATCATTATATTATTATATATATAATTGTTAAATATATTATACTGTACTGTAATAACATATATTATAAACATCAGTTTTTAAATAATACTTCTACATAAATGCGGATATATTTTGCAAATACATAAATAGTCTATATACAAAGCTGCATGCCAAGCTGCAAAAAATAAATTTTAATTGGTTTAATGATATAATTAAGAGCACAAATTAATATCTAAATGAAAAGTTCTGTAACATATCAATTTCATTATACATTATACAGAAACAACAGTTTTGTAAAAATAATAATCCTCTTTTAAAATATATAAACTGATCAAGAATGGATTTGAATTTTCTTTCTACACAACATTTGTATGTACGTTTACATGTATGTTTATGTAATACAACTGTATAAAGTTTGACAAAGAGTTTCTTATATGTATATTGATGATTGTTAGTAAGAAATCTACGTTTTACTTTTTTTCTTAGAATGTAATAATATGTGCTTGTGTGTCTAATATTACAATTGTTATTAAATATGTATCAATATTATATTCAGTCTTTTGTTGACTATTTCTTGTTACTGATAGCAGATATTTATAAACGAATGCGAAAACTCCTGTGAAAGGAATTAAATATTAGTGAAAATGTTCAAAATAATTATACTTTTGTAATTAAGAATCTTTACTTGGAAAAGTCGCTACTCTTCTCTATAATGTGTTCAAATTCTGCAAAACTCAGAGCACCATCGTCATCCAAATCGGCTTCATCGAGAACATACTGGAGTAGTTGCTGCATATCATTGTCATTTAATCTCTGGGGTGCGGTCAATCTGTCCACTACTTGTCTCAGATCTCCCACACCGAGCATATCATCACCATCAAAATCTTTTGACAAAAAGCAAATATTTGTTATATACATAATTACAAAAAATCAACAAAAAATCACAAATGTACCAAATATTCGAAATGCATGTTCGGCTTTTACTGCTTTTGGAGCAGCATCACTGAATACAGACATCATATCCAAGAAATCTTCAAAGGTGCAGTCACCGTCTTGACTAGAACTAAAAACTTTGCAGATTCGATCTCCAAAAGGATTGACTCGCAATTCAGGATATTGCAAAATTTTAGACATTGGAAGTTTTGCGTTTCTATTGTGTCCGACTTTTTCTGGCGCAAGTGCTTTGAATTTCTGATGTGCACTGTTAATAAAAATATAAATAAAAAATATAAATAAATAAATATATATAAATAAATATATAAATTAACTTAAGGGAAAAAATATACATGTAAATAATAAGAAACTGAATAAATAAAGATAAGCTGAATTAATCAATAATACTTACTGTAAAACTTCCTTCTTTGTGAAGTATGTTAAATCCTGTTGATAAAGTTTTGTTAATTATAGTTATACAAAAAATAAAATACTATAACAAATTAAATACATTAATTTAAAAATATTACTTGATAATCTTGTAGTTCTTCTTCAGTAAATTGACTTTTTCCTGCACCCATCTTTGTGAACACTGAATTTTACAGATAATAGCACTGTGTCAACTGCAAGTATCTCAGTTATCTTTTACTATCCAATTCGGTTATCCATGAATCAATATTAACACATTTTTGTTTTATATTGATGATGACTAATTAGTGAAGTATCTCACACATATTATATACATTCCTGCAACATATATAGAAATATAAAGAATGTCTTTAATAAAACAGCAGCTTAAAAATTTGGTTCTTTTTGAACAAATGTAGCAACTTACATTGATTAATTAATTATTTCACTTTTATTGAGCACAAAAAAATCATGTTTCCTTTTATTACAGAATTTTCTGTTTTTAAAATAAGTTTATTTCTCCAGAGAAATAGAAAAAGACAAAGAGATTTATTGATCAAGAGAGCAGCTATTACACAGCGACTTTAGATCTGCACTTCAGCACTTGGAGTGAAATACGTACAGTAATACGGCATCATACGGCACACTTTAGGGGGAAATATTTCCACAGTTCAGAGCAATTAAGTCTAAAAACAAAAGACGAATGATGGAAAATATTGGAAAAACACTCAAAGATGTCTACAATGATAATTTTAAATGGTAAGTTAAAAAAACTCAGTTTATCAAGAAAGTTTAAAATAATTTCAATGATTGACAAACCATAACCTTCTGCAAGATTCGTATAAGTCTACGTTTTTTGTTATCGTTTCCTTAATTATCCTCGATAGAAAAATATTATTGCATATATTATTTCTATTTTTTTTTAATTAATCAAATTATAGAATTGCTGCGTGTCCGTTTAAAAATATCATGTTTTTACTAAAACTATTTTGTTTTTATTAACAGGTCCGTAGTAAAGAGCGTTGTGTTCTTCGCAATCGGTATCGAGATCGCTTTGGAATGCCGTGGAATGGTTTTTATGACACCAAATACGATGTAGAATCTAGAAAAGTGGAAATTATCAAATGCTCCAATTGTTTCATATACTCCAAAATTTCTTTATAAAACAATACTTACATTTTTATTTCTACTTTATGACAGTTCTGTTCTCTATTTAAAATAATTGTTGAAGAATATGTAATTGTTAAAGAATTTTTAATAAATGATGATTTTACACTGTCTGATTGAAACAACCGCTATTTTCACGAGTATAGTATTTATTTTTATTATTCCTACATTTACTCGACAGATGACACCACATTTGAGAAGATGTGGCAGAAGTAAAGACTTGTGAGACAACCTGTACAAAAACACCTCTCTAAACTAAAAAGTAAATACGTAACAAAATACGTATTTGCGCGTCATATGTAGACAACACTGCGCAAACAACTATTGTAGTTTGTCATTTAATTATGTAAATCGGATTTTGCAACTCGTTTGACAGATGATCACACTCTCTTCTAGGATTTGTCGCATGTACAGGATATGACGGAATATCGAAAACAATCGTGATTATGTGCAAGGTGTATGATAAGGTATTTTTCAAATCAAATGTCAATAGACACATAAGGTCGTAACAAGTATATATGACTTTCTTTCTTCGCTTGCAACACAATTTATCAGCATGGAGGAACTTAAGGACAATGACAATAATTCCGAATTATCAGGTAACAAATATGAAAGCTAAAAATATAATTTTGCTTACAATATTCAGGACTTAATAATAAATTATTGCTCGGAGTTACCAAAATATATAATTTTTTTTAGCTGTTATCGGAGCATTATTGGACTCCTTGGATGACAAAAATTACAATGTCAGACAATCTGTAATTGAATCACTTGAAAGAATAAGTAGCAGGGATCCAAAATCTGTTGTTCATACTGCTATATACTTTTGGGAAATGCACAAGAAGGTTAGTGTTTAATAAAATTTTCATTTGTAACAACAGATACATTGATCGATACATGTATTTTATTTTCATGTAATTTTCTTTCAAAAGATATCCACAGAACATATGGCATCTCTATTGAATATAATGTCTAGTACATGTAAACATTCTGCTGCAAGTTTAAGTGCAGATTCAGCATCAACTCTTGCTGAATTGGCAGTAAATGAATTGACAAAAAAAACTGAGAATGAGGCGTGCAATTTGTTAATTGAAATTTGTAAAATACACTGTGCGCAAGCTATGGGTGGACTTTTAACTAAGTATGTAACATTATTACTTCATGTAATGATAAATTTCTAGTCTAAAAGTATTATGTAATTCTAATAGATATGTTTTGTAGATTAGAACCTGGAATAATTCCTCAGCCCACAATAGTTTGTACAATAGGAAAGCTAGCTGCAACAAATCCACATGAGATATTGTCCTTTATTAAAATAACTCTGACAATTGTACTACCAATGTTGAGTCAAATGCGAGATGAAGCTCTTAAACAGTCTATTTGTTTCAGTATGTATATGTGTTTTACAATATTGATAAAATTAGTAATTTTCTTTTATATATAATTAAGTTTTTTATATATCTTTAGTGATTGAGAAGTTTTGTGAAGCTATAAATGATTATATAATGAATACAAAAGATCCATCTCCGGAAATAAGTAAGGAATCATTTAAGGAAGAAATTTGCTCTGCCTTTGACTTTCTGGTGTACGTTTGGTTGAAAACATCACGTAATTTTAAATCAACTGATGCCATTTTAACAACGTTAGTTCCTATGATACCTTTGTTACCTGAGGGAGAACATAGTGACAGAATCGTGAAATTAGTACCTGTATGTTTAAATCTTTGTAAGAGACCAAATATACGCCTAGCTGCTGTGAGGTAAGTGTTTTATTTTCTACAAATTATTATTAGACTATAGAGATTTTTATACTATAAAGATACTCTTCTCTCTTGGATGTATAATAACTGATATTGTGATATTAAGAGTTCTAGCTGTACTTTTAAATTGCATCCAGACCAAAAATGATAAAGAGACGATTTACCCGTTTATGGATCTTATATATCAAACTTTATCCGAAGTCGTCAGTATACAACCTTTTGAAGCAACTCGAGATATTCTGCTTACGCATTATGAAGTGTTGCGGTGTACTCGATCGTTGGTTATCTTATATCCCGAAGAAGGTCTCGATAGGTAATTTTTTCCTTGCGCGATTGGTTGTTAGTCTTATATATGCGATCAAATTATACGAGAGAGCATGAAAATTAAATCACATTAATTTGTACAATTCTGCACAGAATCTTGCAACAGTTAAAATCACCAGTTGCCAGTCATCATGCTCGCGCCTTAGTGGTCCTTAAACATCTTATAAACACTCTTCCTGAGGTATCACACTTTTGTTTTAAAAAACTGAAAAAATAGCTTTTCTGATCTATTGCTTTATTAGGACGACGGGACGTTGCAAAGAATCGCGCTCAATCTGCAAGAGTCTCTCGGAGAGAACTGTCCGCTGCAAATGGTCAGTGCCATTGTGGCACTCATGGCACGACCGACATTTCCCCTTTTACCGTCGCAAAGAGCCAAATTTGTTCAATATATGGTACGACGTTTTGATGCAAACTATGCGTGAAATTAAAAAGAAATAATAAAGAAATACAATTTTCATATTTTCAAAACAGGTGTCACATTGTGACATGAAGGCGTGTTCCGAGGCTTTGTATTTACTTGCAACAACGGTCGATCATGTCGAATCCTGGTTGTGGCCATGTTTGGTACAAGCATTGTTAGACCCTGCTTATACTGAATCCGTATGTAACGATCTTATTTGAAATTTATTAAACGTTAAAATGTAAATGTGTAAGTTCAATTACTTCTCATTCATAGATTACATCTGTATTGCGTTCGCTATCTCCGTTAGCGACGAAAATATTACATGATGAAGAATCTTCGTCAAATGAGAGAAATTTTCCTGGCACAAAAGTCCTGGCTAGATGTCTGGAATTAATGGACGACCCAGACAAACGGCTCGCGATATTGACTTTTTTGATATCAGCAGCACCTTTGATTGGACATCAAGTGAAATATTACTGGGACGAGGTGTTGTCGAAACTTTCGCAACAGCTTTTACAGGACGCGCCAAGAAGTCCCAAACATGAAAATAATTCTGCACGAAGGTGACAAATGTTTTGCACCTAGGGATCAAATTTTAAAATATATCGAGAACTATATTTTTGACTTTTTTTGTTTTTCAGAAATCTAATTTGGGAGGAACAGATAGTGAAGTGGTTAGAAGAAAGTGTAAAACTGGAGGGACAATCGTGGGGTGCCAAGCTCGCCGACGAACTTGCTTTGAAAACTAGTATACCGAGCACAGCACTGTATTTGGCGTCTGTGTGCACGAACAACGCTCACATCAGTTTACTCGTTGAACTCGCACGTTCTAATGGCACCACTAAGGAATACGCTCGAGCGGTCGGCATCTGCGCGAAGCGGCACCTGAACATCGTGTTGAAATTAATGGAAGAGTTTTGCGCGACCGAGGATGCCAGAAAAGTGCCCGTTAGACTATTAGGTCTTGTTAGGGACACAAAAGCCGCTGCTACCGCTGAAACAGCGAAAGCCGGCTTGTTGCAATCTTACGGTGAAATCGCTCTAAGGGGAGATCCGGAGAAACTGTTTCCGGTGTTCGAAAAGCATATATTACCGTGGACTATCAAGCAGCTAATAGAATGTAAAGAATTGTCCACAAAGGAAACAGGATTATTCGTTTTGGAGCAAGTAATTAATTTTTATATTGGACAATTTAATAACATTTTACTTCTCATATTAAACGGTGAAATATAAAAATATTTTTTATTTGTGCTAAAAAAAAAAACATAACTGTATATGATTTATAGATAGCCAGTGCTGTCCATCCCATTCGATATCCAAAATCCAACGGCTTGTCAATAAAACCATCGGCTCTGGCTACTCTCATAGGAATTTTGCAATCGCCATCAGGATATAGGCCATTGCAACTTTATCCGGCAGTATTAAAAGCAGCAAACTCTCTGATGTATGCTTTACATATCAATGTATCTTTACTTTGAATGGCGATTTGATAAAGATTAGATATATAAAATATCTTCAAAACATTTTTCTCTTTCATAGATGTATACCACCAGCGTTAACTAGTGAAGAAAGAGAGATCTTTCTCAGCGCGGTATTGGATAAAACAATTGGCGCCAGTTCGGAGGTATATTGAATTTGAGACTACATCATATATATATATGTACATACGCGCGAACAATAGCTTTACAGTTCTTAATAAGGAGTTTTAGGTCGATTTGCGGCTTTTAAACAGTTTTTGTTTTTTTTGTTTTTTTGTTTTTTTTTCTGACTGAAATTTCGAACCTGGCATATTCAAAAAAATCACATTTCTGACACCAGTTCTGTATGTATTTACGATTTGTGCTGTAGATGATTAGTGAACATTTCTGTCTTAGATTGCTCTGCAGTCACACCCGGAGTTAATGCACGAAATCTGGGAACATCTCGGAATGGTGTCCAGCGAAATAATATCCAAGTCATCGGATGCGCTGATTGCGTTGGTTGATATATTGGTGCCCTGGATGCAGTCCAAGTCGAATACAGAGAGACAAACTACTCTGTTGGTGTTGCACGCGGTGCTCCAGTAAATGTTTTATTTATTTCAGACAATTGTATCTTTGTTCTTGTGTACAGTAAAACTGTAAACTAATGCATGATGTACGTATCTACAGGTCGTACTGTAATAATTTAGAGCACACATATTCTCCACGTGGCAAGTTTTGTCCCGGAAAATTGTTAGGAAAAATCTTGTGCTGGTGTGCGGACAAAGAAGTCAAACTAAGAAAGTTGGTGGTAGATTGCTTGCCTCTGTGTATGGAAATCATATATCGCTATCTAGATGTATTACTCGATGCTGATTTGAAAGATAATATCCAGCAGATAAAAGAAAAAGTTATGACTGACGATTCGCTGGATTGTCACGTCGAGGTAAAAATTAATAATTTGTATAAACGACTTGTCTTAATTATAACTGGTTGTATTAAAGTAATTTTAAAGAAAAAAATTAGTAAAACACACAATATTTAATCGCAGAAACTGGCTAAAGTTATAGCGCAAAAAATCCCTAACGCTGAAATCTTTACTTTCGCCAAAGGATTAATAGAAGGTTTACTGTTTTGCGGGGAAGCGAGTATGGTAGCAAGCATAGCTCTCAAACAACATTTCGAAATTAATGGACCAAAGATATCCAGGCCCTATGTTTGTTTAGTTGGTATGTGATATATAAATTGTTTGTTGCAATAATCCAAATGCTCATTTAATTTGTATCTCACTGGCTATGTTTTCTGTGTATTTACACGTTACAGATAACATCATTACACAAATGAGGCAAATGGAAAATATAAGCTGTAAACAGGTTTTGGCACAAGCCGTAGCGTCATTGACGGCACATCAAATGTCTGCAGTGATTGAGATCCTTCTGTCTCAGCCATTACCATTGGATCCTGGTACTGTGTTGTGCTGGAAGGCAATTGGCAGACATAAATGTGCATCTAATGTAGGTCGATCTTTTCATGCGTACAATTTATTATTCGTTAGTACGCAATATACACATACACTGAGAATATGTTATTATCATATATTCTTCATTTTAGGTTTTAGAAAATTTACTGACAAATCTGGGAACTAATAATCTATTCGCTGAGATTACTACGTCCTCCGAAAGAAGTAACACTGCTTATCTTCCGTCTTTGGCAGCCGTAGTGGCCTTAAAACATCTTTTAGAGGGAGACGTTAAGAAAATCAGTTTGCTTTACTTAGAGACTTTCCTATCTGTTTTTCTCAAGTATTTTACAGGTTGGCTGCATGTTGACCCGCCTACATCATTAATAAACACAAAGTACGGATACGTACCAAATCGGGCGGCGCACAAAATCAATCCGCACGCAGAAGTATATTCTGTACTGGTTCACGTTTTAAAGCTCGTTCATTCCGAGTATGCGTCCGACCTGTTGCCAGAGACTGTATGTATTTAAAGCGTTTTAAATGTATTTTTAGTTTATTTTGATCACATGTTGATAAATAAAATTGCTTTACTTTAGGCATTTTTTTCGGAAACACATTCCGAGGAGAACGTGATATTAACCGTACAAATATTGATAAAGTGTATATCGAACAAAAACCACGTTCTCTCACATATGGCGCAATCTTTACATGCATTGGTAGCCAGCACATTAGCTACACAACGGGCAGTCGCTATTGCATTCTATGCCGAACTGATCGGAGAAGTGGAATGCGATATATGGTTCGACTCTATAATCAACACTTTGTTCGAGGCTAAGGCGGATTCGTCGTCTTTAGTGCGAAAATACGCTGTTATTGGACTCGCTAAGATAGCCTACGTAGATAGACAAGTGAGTACTCAATTAATATTTTTATTTTTAATATTTATATATTTAATATTTTTATTTTTAATATTTATACTTTCTCTACTTCTAAGTGTTGTCTTTTTCTTCTCAAAGCTCGACGAGTATTTTACAAGGTGTATGGATGCCTTACTTGACGGATTGATAGAGCCTGCCAATGGAGAAGGTGGCTCTGAAGTGGCGCTAGAATCTTTACGCGGTCTCTCAATATTATTGTCGGCTCAGTATAAAAGACCGGTCAGTCCGCGAGTAGTGTTGGCTTTGAAACCATTCATTGAGAAGGAAAATGGGGAAATGAAGCTTGCTGCCATAAAAGCTTTAGGCGCGATAGCTGCTAATTGGCAAAAATCGATGCCAGTGCCGACCGACGATTTGATCGATCATCTTCTAGGTTGTTTACCGTCTCTGATAATAAGATTGGAAGACTCGAATACATCGGTAGTTAAGGTATATGTATAAAATATATATTGTAGTAAAAGATGGATTATTACAATACAATGTATTGGTTAAAATAATAAAATATTTATACTGTGCTTGTCCACCAATAGGCTACACGGGACACTTTATGTAAAGCTACACTCTATTACGCTCTGCGAAGTAAGAAATTATCACAAGTGATAACTATGCATTTGAGACTAGAAGCAAATTCATTCAATTTTATGAATTTTTCAAAAGACTTGATAAACAGTTTGAAAGACGAACTTCCGGAGAGAGCAGAAGAACTTAGGTGTGCATGTAACACATTTTTATAAAATACGTACAAACATATATATATATAAATGTTTTTTCTCGTCTCTTATTTTACCTAGGAATGCTGTTGTTCGAGGCTATTCGAAATCAGAAAATTATAACACCAGAGCTACATCCGCGTTGCTCTTAGGATTATTTGGTTCTCCGAGGCCTAACGACGTACAAAGATTGTTACAACTTTTACGTGATACCGAGAGTATTGTAAGAGTACGAGCCTCACAAGCTCTCGCGTTTTGCTTTACTCTTTAGCGTGATTTATTCTCATTCAATATAACAAATTATATAGCATAATTTGTAGATTCTTGTACACAATTTTATTTTTGCTTTTTTGTTATGTATATTATGATATTGTTTGTTATGTAAAATATAATATATCTTTCTATTTCTGTTTTCTCACGCCGATCTTGTTAAATATTTAGCAATCATGTAAATTGATTATTTTGTAAAAATAATAGTGTAAAAATAATTGGCTATCTAACATTTATATTTTTTTCTCTTTTCTTCTTTTTTAATAACATTCCATATGTATAATGTACAGTGATATATTATGTATATGACAAAGACAATTTAGATAAATAATGTTCAGCTCTCATTTTCATTAATAAATCTCCTTATTATCCTCTTTCTCTGATATCTCTTTGTCTACATAGATAATTATAAAAATGCGTACATAATTAAATCATCTGTTAGATCTCTTCTCGATGAAATATGTGATATAGGAGAAAGTACTGTTTTAGCAAGTACATTTTTTTCATATAATATATAACTTTACATGTATTATTTTGTAGTGTATTTCTATAAAAACAATTATAGTTAACAATAACTCTGTTTGTCCCAAATATCATTACGAGAATATATCACAATATGTGTATATATATCATTGTCTATAAAACTGTAATTATTTACTATGCAACTTTTCTATACAAACACTTAACTGCTGAAGTCGATGGAGCAGATGTCGCATATTTGCGCTCGATTGTCGAAGACCTGACTGTTCTCCGCCAACTTCTTGTCGCTGCCCCAGCTCAAAATGCAATCTGGCTAAACGTTCTTGTTGCTCTCGTATTTCTGTCATCTGTTCCATACTGCAGTCTTTTCCTATAAACACAATTAATGTTCTTATTACAAAGATTATTCTGTTTTTATACATGCAACTACATATACACCAACCAAATGCTCGTAAATTGCCGCTGTGAAAGTCTTCCAACAGTTGCAGCAAAGCTTGCTCCATGTGGCGAACATCGGGAACCTCTGACAGAAAGCAATGGTGTTTGCATGGCACCACAGCTTCATAATAACGTCGAAACAAAACGGAAAAAATATAAAACTCAATGTAAAACTAAAGAAACTCAAATATTTTTTTTATGAATAAATATAAAATCAATACAACAAAATATTACAACTAATGTTTAATTAAAACCAAAACCAAAGTAAAATCAGCAAAGAAACAACCAAAATTTAAAAGATAAAATCAATCTGTGTTTTAGCGCATATGTACTTTGAAACTTGAAGCATCAAATCACCTTTGTGCTGTCTTGTGATTCTAGGTGGATCCGGTCGATTAGGCCTCTGTTTTTCTTTTTCATTGAGATACGTCAATCGAGATTGATTACCAATGTAACTTGAGGTATTGGCTAGTCGACCAGAAACCATGGAACCTTGACTCGTTCCCTGACCGGAGCTTCCTTTGCTAATAATCGGTGATATCTGTGTATTACTTTCCCACAGTACTTGTTGCTGCAAAAGTATTACTTCAAAGAATAAACTATGTTATTACTGTTGCTGTTAGTACATAAAATCCTGAACATTTAGGCGCTGTTAACATGAGATATTCTACCGATACATTAGAGTTGTGCGTATCGGTTTTACTTGGACGTTGAGATATTGCAGGCGTTGACGGAGGAGTGGCTTCACCTCCATGGCTAAGCGGTTCTTCGCACTCTTCTTCTTGCACCAACTGTTGCAGCTCACCACATCCAGCTTGTTCCACCATAGCGACAATGTAAAATGTATTCTTAACTGAAAACTATTGTTCAAAATAATAAAGCGTGAACGTTTTGCTTACTCATCGTTTGTGTATTTATCTTTATTAATGTAATTATGAAAAGAGAAAATACACAAAACTAACAGAAATATATTTGAGATATTGTAACTTACAATATTTTCGTATAGAGTATCACGTTCTTACAAAGTGTTTTATTTTACAAACACATTCTCTTGTACGTCAAGCAGCTAGAATTGTCAGATCAGTTCCCAACTTTGATCGACTTCGATCTTCTCAAAAAATCGATTACTCGCATTGGACAATTGATCGAACCAGAGAGAAGCCTGAGAGCAATCAGGCCTATAAGAAACTGTGTAATCGTTTTGCCGCCCCTTAAGTCAGCGCAACACATTGGCAACTACGTAGCGATTCGTCAACGAGCGACTCGTCGGTACGTACACCACAACTGAACATGATTCTATTCCGTGCTATGTCCACAAGTTGTCGTTCTATTATGTGCTATGTGCAAGAGCAAACAAAAAAAAAAAAAAAAATTTGAAAAATTCTTTCTTTTTTTGAAACATGATACTTAAAATTGATCGTACAAAGATACCCGTGTACATGCGTGCGCTATATTTGTTAACCACATCATAAGCAGAACATGTGTCGACTGTGTCTTGTCTATACTACTAAAACGGTATACCATTTTATTAGTTTTGTTACTATAGAAACAGTATATCGTTTTATTAGTATAGAAATAATATTTATAATGACTAATGAGATAGTATTTACTTATATATATACTGTAAACATTTTTTCGTATGATACAATCAAAACATTTTAAGTCGTAAAATATATACAAAAAAAGACTGTACAAATATGATAATCACGAATTATTTTATATGTCCCTAGTCATTACTACATATTAATATGTTTCACTTAGAAAAAGAGAGAGAGAGAGAGAGAGAAAGAGAAAGAGAAAGAAACCTCTGCGTTAAAAAATGACTATTATTGACTCTAAATAATGATCTTTTAATAAATCGTATTTATTGCATACATAAGCTCATATTTTTGTAAAAGCTTCTGTAATAATATTAATAAAAGTACTATTTTATCCTTGTTAATATCGCCTTCTGAAATATCTGCATAATGTTGAATTTCCATACTTCCATGTTGAAACATGTAAAGAAAAAAAAATGTAATTATTTAACAATTCCATATATATAGCAAAGATTGCGTACTAATGGTTTATTAAAAATTAAAGATAAAAACTTAATGCAAAAAACGGAAAAGACTGCTTTTTTACGCCGACAAAACCTCCGACAATACGGATCGCGTCGACAAAGTTTTCGCGGGGTAGTTTTTCACACCAACCACATCTCCGAAATAATGTTTTTTAATAAACTGTTTTCAACCTCGGCACGCGAAATAACTACGAATAATAAACTTTCACTTTATGAGAAGTTAATGATAAAAACTTAATGCGAGAAACGTCAAAGAATAATTTTTCATGCCGACAACACCTCCGACCATACGGATTGCTCAGACTAAGTTCTGGTAGTTTTTTCGCCAATTCCACCCTTGATATAATATTTTTAATAAACTGTTTTCATCCGCGGCACGAAATACCTACAACTAATAATAATAGACTTTCACTTAATGATAAATAAATGATAAAAACTTAATGCGAGAAACGTCAAAAAATATTTTTTCACACGGATAACACCTCCGACCATACGGATCGCTCCGACTAAGTTCTTGCGGGGTAGTTTTTTCGCCAATTCCACCCTTGATATAATATTTTTAATAAACTGTTTTCATCCTCGGCACAAAATAACTATAAATAATAGACTTTCACTTCATGATAAATAAATGATAAAAACTTAATGCTAGAAACGTCAAAGAATAATTTTTCACGCCGACAACACTTCCGACTATACGGATCGCTCCGACTAAGTTGTCGCGGGGTAGTTTTTTTCGCCAATTCCACCTTGATATAATATTTTTAATAAACTTTATGATAAATAAATAATAAAAACTTAATGCGAGAAACGTCAAAGAATGTTTTTTCACGCCAACACCTGCGACAACACGGATCGCTTCGACTAAGTTCTCGCGGGTTAATTTTTCGCGCCACCAACATCTCCGAAATTATGTTTTTTAATAAACTGTTTTCATCTTTGGCACGAAACAACTACGAATAATACACTTTTAATTTAAAATAAATTAATGATAAAAACCTAATTCGAAAATCGGCAAAAAATATTTTATCACGCCGACAACACCTCCAACAATACGGATCGCTTCGACTAAGGTTTCGCGGGGTAGTTTTTTTGTCGCCAACTCCATCCTTGATAAAATATTTTTAATAAACTGTTTTCATCTTCGGCCCGAAATAATTAGGAATAATAAATTTTCGTTTTCTGATAAATTAATGATAAAAACTTATAAGATAGTTTAATTTCTTAAAATTAAATGAAATATTCGGAAAGAAAGATCTTACAGCTTGTGTGATCCACGGAAAGAGGTGGTTATAAAATAAGTAATGTACTTCCATTGGTTGTTTGTTTTTAGACGTTTCGATCATGTAATTTTGATCATCTTCAGCTAAACACAAAAAAGAAATTACGAAGAGTATAGAAAGGGAATTGTGAGTTGTTTAGTAATATAATATGGATAAAAGTACGCATCTTAAAACTCGAAGCGAAGGTAACGGCTAACGCATGTCGATAAGAGAAGTCATTAGATACAGAGAAGCTGCGAGTGTAAAGAGACTCTGCATCATAGCTTCTGTGAAAAATTAATCAGAAGTCTTTTTCATATGTATTTAACAAAGAGGTCCATGGTATTGAATAAATTAAGATCAAGTCAAGCAATTGAATTCAGTCAATAAATTTAAATATTATATATCAATGGCAACAGGTAAAAATAGTCAAAAGTCAATAGTAAAATTATAAGATGTTAGAAATATAATAAAAGACTAAAAAAGTAGAATTATAAAAAGACTCACAAGTAGCTGGAAGGTTAAAAAATTTGAAAAAATTTGATGAAATTTCTTCTTCACTTTAATTAGCTTCAATTGAGTCTGTCTCACTATTCACGATATTCAGTTTATATTTAAATAAATAATTTAACCTTCTAATGAAAACTTTAAAAATCAAGTCAATAGGAAAGTCATTGGCCACTAATATTTGCATTGCTTTAATTATATTCTCTTGATGGAAAGTAAGGTGCGAGAGTAAAATTGACCTTTCCACAATTCCATAAATAATCCCTATTTTTTGCTTGAAAGGGTGGTGTGAGAAAGAGTTCAGATAGCGACCCGAAAAGGTCGGTTTATGATACCAGTTAAAGGAAAGAATGTCATTAGCAACTGAAATAGAAGTGTCAAGGAAGTTAATCGATCTATTTTTTTCCATCTCAATAGTGACTTTCAATCGGGGATGGTACGAATTGCAAATTTGGAAGATGAGATCGGTCTTCTCTCTCGGTGCTACTAAGAAGATGTCGTCTACATATCTGTAATAGATAGGTAGGGAAACATTCAGTTCTCGAAGACATGATTCCTCGAGGTCTTGTAAAACAAGGTCAGAAATAATTGGCGAGAGAGGTGATCCGATAGAAGTGCCAAAGGTTATTAAACGTAAAAAAGGTAGAAGATAAAACAAACTCTAACGCTCGAATGAAAGAATCAACAAAAATCTTTATACGATCCTTAATGTAATTCCACCTCTTTTTCACCCCTTCTAAGGCCAGATCTAACGGAAAATTCGTGAACAGTGGGACAATAGAGATGGGCAAATTTAACCGGTTATTTGAATAACCGGTTCTTTTGCTTCGGTTAATCGGTTATAAACCGGTTGTTTTTTTGGATGCAGTTA